>JABFOU010000278.1:0-10543 GCA_022817745.1 Scelioninae gen. 1 sp. ZL-2020 | reverse complement strand
CGGAAATGTGAAACGGAAATTTCCGAAACTAGGGCTCCTTTCCTAATAAATTCGCAGCATTATTAAAGAGGTATAATTAGGATAATTTCAAATGAAGCTATTATATTTAGTATCTGTTAGGAAATTTGATTATCAGGAACTATTCGGAATTTTCCATAGATACGTTTATTAGAAAAATATAGAATGCATAAAATGTTATTTGTTTAGGAAATATTAGGAAATTTTCTTAAAATCTGCTACTACAGAAATTCCTAATACCAAATAATACTTAGAAATATTTAGGGATTGTGAAACAGAAATTTCTGAAACTATAGCATCTTATTTTTACAGATGTGTTTACTAAGGTAACAGAACGCGCAAATAATGATTTATTAGTATATTACTTAACGAGAAAATAACTACAGTATAGACTAGTTTTTTTTAATTGTTTTATTTTAATTTTTTTTTACTGCCACTTTCAACCATTTTGGTTATGTGGAGCCCCCCTCCCCGCCTCGTTCGTGGAAACGAGTCGTGGCTCGATTTTATGAGAAACATCCCGGCATTTGCCTAAGTGACCAAGGAAACCACGAAAATCTTGGTCAAGATGCCCGGCACGAGAATCGAACTCGCGCCTCCCGAATGACAGAGAGCGTACAGGCCAGGTGTCGCTACCAACTGAGCTAACTGCCTCGGTATCAGACTAGTTTTTTGTTTTTCAAAAAGAATTGGATGAATGTTCAGAAATTAATATGTAAAAGATCGAACCGCGTCAGAAAAGCGCGGCTATTTGTAATAGGAGAAATCCTGCGAGCAAATAATTGAATAAATAAATAATAAAAATAATAAAATATACTAATCCCATTACATTCATATTGAGCTAACATTTTCTGAGCTGACTATCTAAGCCGACACCTTCTTCCACCCAAAGATTTTATAAATCGTTCAATTATATTAATGCTATTTAAAAAACTGTAAAATATCCCTTGTAGAAAAATGTTGCTGAAAAAATATCTGAAAAACGCTGAAAAACATGTCTGAAAAATCGCTGAAAAAACGTCTGAAAAACACTGAAAATGTGCCAATTTCAACAGATTTTCAGAGTTTTCAGATATGTATAAAAATCTCTGAAAAAGTCTGAAACTAAAAAAAATAGAAAAAATTTTAAAAAATATTAGTACAATAATAAAATGTAAAAAATAATATAATTTAGTACTTTTGAAAAAAAATTTCAATCATTTTCAATTTTAGACTTTTTCAGAGATTTTCATGAATATTTGAAAACTCTGAAAATCTGTTAAAATTGGCACATTTTCAATGTTTTTTGGACGTTTTTTCAGCAATTTTTCAGACATGTTTTTCAGCTTTTTTCAGACTGGTTTTCAGCAATATTTTTCTACAAGGGATAAGAAATAATATAATTTTATTTGCTTTCATACAATTGTTGTTTTTATTAATAATTTAATATTTGAACAAATTAGTATTTTAAGGATGGAAGGACAATAGTAAGCACTTTAAAATACTAGATACATTTTTATTTAATATCTTTATAATGTTAATCACAGAATCTAATATTCATTTACATAATCTTAATTTGGCATTGTTTTGATTGGTGGTATACAAATGTATTTCTCATCTTGACTGTCAAAAATGTCTATAAACATCACTTTTCGCTTAAGGCTCTGAATTTCCAATGTTTTTATTTCAGTTAATTTTTGTACAACTTGATACATATATGAAATATAAAATTCATCAGGCATTCGTTTAACAGTGAACGGTAATACAGTTATGAAGCATTTATTGCTTTGCATAAAAAAATTTTGTATTTCTACGAATGATTCATCTTCTAATTGCGCAATATAATTGATCGTTTTCTTTGGTCTTGTATATAAAACTGAATGATAGATAATGTCCTTATAAAAACATCTTTTGAATACTCGTTTACCATCTTTATTTTGCACGCCAATTTTTTCATCCATCAAAGCGCAACCTTCTTCTGATATACAATATGTTGGCATTAATTTACGATTTTCAATCATTTCTTTACAAAATATCGTACTACAATCAGATTTTGGTTTTTTAAAAAGTTGCCTTTCAAGTTCGATTTTTTCAAGCACACTTCGAGCTATTTGTTGCATAACATTGTTGGATCCTGTAACGTATTTCTTTAAAGTACCCATATAGTTTTCATACGGAAATGTTGACGATGCCCATAATGGTCCGTTTTCACGCACACTCTGAACTAAATGAGTCATAATGTGAACATTGAACGTCATGAATTCCTTTCCGTAATAAGCCTGACAATCTGTAACAAACTGTAAGATGTTCAATTCACATTCGATCAGAGTAATCTCGGTTATTTCATCTGACATTAACAATACGATACTGTTTACAAATGAAACAAATGACTTAAGTAGATGATCTTTTAAAATCCCTTTTAACGCTGGTATACTGAAAAATATTAAAAAATATTCCCAATCCGCTGCTTTCCAGTTCTTTCTACATGTCATACTTTTTGGTAAGCGACGTACTTCTTTTATTGGCTTAATATTAACTAATCTTTCATTGAGACGAATTTTATCATTTTTGGATAAAAATTCAGATTTTTACCAATATGTCCATAATTGACGCATTACACCTAATAGAACTCCATGCATATAGTCGAGGCTATAACCCCAAACGCAGTCAAAATATTGCAAAGAAGTTAAAATACTGTCTCCTTTTATTCCGTAAATGGGTCTTTCTAATCGTTTCATTTGTTTGATATCATCCAAATATGATAAATGATCTCTCACTACAAGATCTTGTCCTGTCAACTGATATTTTACAGTTCGCTTGATACATTTTCCCATAACATAACACCAGCTACAACCATAATAACCATTATATTGAAACCGATTTTGCATAATGGGACGAGCTACAGAATCGACAGCACAAGAAAATAAAAAGCAGTAATATGTTATTACTTTCCCAGATTTATCTAAGATTTTTATACTTTGTGTAGACCATTTTTGTAACGATTTAAGAAAATATTTTAAATATAAATTCATAGAAGCTGGATTGGGCTCGACAGCAGTGTACCACAATGCGGCTAACAAAACTGTTTTAAATCTTATTTTCAATGGAAATTCATTTATTATTAACTGGATGGGCCACAAACTTTTTAACATTTCAGCTCCATCTAAGTTAACATTAAATGAAATTATTTTAGTGTCTTCAGTATAATCATTAGGAATTGATGATACCATTTTTTTGTATCTTTCTGTATCATCCACGTCTGTAATAATATCATTTTCTATTGTACAATCATTTCCTTTCGTTTGTGTATCGCGTAAAATACTTTTATCTTGTAATAAAAATTTCAATTGTTGTTCTATATCAATTGTAATAAAATAATCACTTGAAGCACTAGATAATTCGTAAATTTTATTACAATTTAAACATGAAGCGGTTTTATTACAGTTGATATCTTTCTTTTTTAATGGATCGTGGATTTCGATACAACATTTGGGGCAGTAATATATGTAATTAATTTTGTTTTCAGATGGGTGAAAAAATTTTTGTAATAAATATTTACTCAAGTTCCAATTTTGAAATTGTGGACCTGCAATAGTTTTTATAAGTGCAAAACAAGCGTATCTTGCCTCTTGAGAGAAGTTATGTCTTAGTGATACAGACTGTATCATATTTAGAATATCCAAAACACTTAGATTTGATTGTGGAAACATGATCCAGTCATTTAAAGTCTGGATATAAGAAAAATCCTTTGCATCAAAATTTAAATCATTATCCTCGTCATTATTTTGTATGTTTTTGTTTCTTTTCTTTTGCTTACTATCATCGACTGTAACATCACTTTGTACATTAACGTCTTCATTGTCTGTGTCATCATCAGTATATTCCAATTCTGGTTCGTCATCTTGTAATTCATCATCTACTTGTTCAATTGGTGCATAACAATAAACTGCACTATCGTCATCTTTTAAATCTGGATATTCTAAGTCAATCCACAAAGATCTTTTAATACTTGTTTTTTTTGCATGTTCTTCAGAATTTTCATTTGTATCTTCATATAAATTTTCATCTATATCAGAAGTTGTCAAACTGATGTCGTCAGTTGGTTGTACAGAAGTCTCTCCTCCACTTAAATTCTTACTTTCCATACTTTTACTTTGTGACATTGAAGAACCTATATTAAAGTAAAATGGATTACATAATTATATGTATTATTGTAATAATACACAAATTATAAATATCAACTATTATTATTATGGAAACGTAAGAAAACAAAAAGCTTTAAACTGCTATTTTAATCTTTGGCGCCTTCGCGTCCATTATAATTGACACTATTCAAAACAAACTTAATCCAAAATATCATTGTTTCTAGTTGTTTTTAACTTTTCGCAAATTACTTCTTTAATTAGTGTTCGTAGATTAAAAAATTTAAGTAAAACAATCATTTTTGTTACAAAATTTAAAGATTAAATATAAAAAATCAGTTTGTATATTCAATTGATTTCAAATGCAATGCTTTAACAATGGTAAATTTGTAAACAAGCCTTGAGAAAATATTATAAATTTCAAAAAAAAAATATGATTTAACAATATTTTTATTCCATTTAAAAATAATACTACATTTAAGAATTATCCTTTCCACGCTTTGATATTTTTATTTTTGGCTATTCGCAACAAACAATCCACATTAATTGTAACAATTAAAATAAAAATTCTTTGTTTCCCCTTTCTTGTTTGCAAATTATATAAACAAAATTTATTACTATTAATTCGATTTAATTAATTGTAAAAAATAATCAGGTAGTACTTCAACGATAGTATACTACGTACTCTCGAACTTCTTTATTATTTATAACATACCAATTTTTACTCGCTTCGTCCATCTCCACAAGGTACTCTGACTGACTTTTGTACTGTCAACATTGTCAGTTAATAATCTTTTGTATCCACCCTGGCTTTGGTTCGGATTTGATGATTCATTATCGCATATGTCTTTTCGTGTACTCATGATATTAAATAACCTTAACAAATAAAATATTCTGTAATATATTATTTAAATTCAATTTACAATTTCATTTGAATAACATTATACGTTATATCAAGATGTTATTTCAGAAATAGTATATTTTCAAGTTCATAAATGAAACAGAATATCATAAATTTTAATTTTTATATTGAAAATTTTAACATAAATAATAATACAAACCCTAATATCATCAGATATTTTCTGGATATCCTGACAATATCTGAGATAATGTTCAAACATTTTTTATTATTTAAATTTTTTATTTTTTTGAAAATATGTGAAATGTCTGTTGAAAAATTATCCCTTGAACATTATCTGTATATTAATCAGGGTGTATAACAAAATTCCTGAATGAAATTCCCGTGTAATTCCCGCTTTTACCTCTACAATTGTAAAAAATTCACGCCTATTTTTAATTCAACAAATATGATTAGAATCATATTTGTATAGTTAATAATTTAAATATAATAGACACAAATTAAAAACAAATCAATATAAGATTTGTATATAGGTAATAAACAAAATTTTTTTCAAACTAGACAAAATTCAGTAAAAATATAAGAAAACTCTAATTTATTCAACATTAAATTAGATATTAAAATCTTTTTATACATATTACTTTTTCATAAAATAAATACATTTAACTTCATATATTTTCTATTAAAAAAAATCTATTGTTATAAGCCTAACTTCTTTTTCTTAATCCTACTTACTTTTTTCAATTCAAATTCACATAATTGTCAACGAATCATCGGAAATTACTAAATTTAAATGTGAATATTATGAAAAATGATAAATATTTATCTGTATATAATCTAAACTTAATATTATTAGTCTGACAAAAATCATTATTCATATTTTTGATAAAAATTCCCGCTGAGTAAAAATTCCTAGAATAATTCCCACCTTTTTCTTGTTTAAAAAATTTCCTAGTATATTTCCCGCTTTTCACGCCCGTTATACACCCTGTTAATGAGATATCGTGTGGATATCTTTTACGCGAACGTTACAACAATTTTTAAATGTTATGAAAGAAATTTTAAATATACTAATTTTGTTAACAAAATAATATATTTTTGAATTTACTTTCTTTCAATATGTCTTGCGAGAGTGAGGTTAGAATACCTAATATACTTTTAAATGAAGTATTTTTAAATCTACAAGCAGAATTCATTTTATACTTTGTCAAATAGTCATTTAGAAATAATCATACAACAATTTTGATTATATACAAAATTTGTATAACAAAATCAAAAAAATATTATTTCTTTACAATTTTACTTCCGTTCAAAATTTAAAAAAAAATATATATATATAACTTTATCTAAATAACTGAATCAGTTAGTTATCAAATTTTAAGAAAGTTTCATTCCAAATCAGCGTTAAATAATATTATGATTCTCGTAAATAAGAAATGTGATTTGACGTTGTCTATCTATCATTAAACCAAAACATATTAAAGGCGTATATTTGAAATTTAACTGTAATCGTAAGTGCGAATCTTAAAATCTCCTCACCTTTGTCTTTCAACTTGGTCTGTATAGTCAATATTTGTAAAAGCGTTTATCATGACATCTACTGACAACAATAATTTACTAATAATAATTATAAATAAAAATTGATAAATATTAAATAAAACTGTTTATTAAAATTGTTTGAGTTATATATAGCTCAAATACAATTTTATTTGCAATTTTAAAATGTTAAATTTCACATTACTTTTGTTATTAAAATGCCTGTTAGTGAAGTTTGCGATTTTCGCCACAATCGCGCCTTTTTTATAACGCTGTAAACAATACTGACAAAGCGTATAGGTATAAAGGTCAATGTTTTGCCGGATAATAAATTAGACGACCGAAAAAGTGGATTTATTTTATTATTATAAAGTGAAAAAGTTTAAAACTTATATTATAAAGTGAAAAAAATTTATTAATTAGACATAGAACCAATTTGTTCAGTTCAGTACAAGTGTGAAAACGCCATTACATATATACATACACAATCTATATTGTTTTTATGAAAGTTAAAAAAACACAAAATCGCCAAAGTATTGATTCATAGATTATAAAAAAGCTTTTTTATAATATCAGGATAGTAAGACATAATTCGTTGAATACTTTGTTATACATTTGAGACAAATCTTTATTTTAACAAAGTTTTAATCTATTTTTATTGAAGAAAAAGAATAAAGGTATGTAAACAGCTCTATTTTGCGAATATGATATCTTGTGAAATTTTACTTTATATCAAAATTATTTTTTTCATTAATTAGATTATTTTTAATATTTTTATTTATTTTGATCTTATAATTTTTTTTACTTTTTTTACAACCAAAAATTAAATTTTATATAGTTGTATATTTTTTAACCGTACATTAAATATTTAATAAATCTCATTTTTTTTAAATCTTTTCATCTCGACCCAAGTGAAAAAGATTAAAAATGAATTTAATTTAATGTATTTTAACTACATAGTATAAAAATTAACAAATTTTTCAAAAAAAAAAAAAAAAAATACATTTTACAATTGTTTAAAGTTTTATGAATGATTACAATTATTTATATGCATATAAAGTTATATAAAGTTCTTCTAACTAAATCTAAAATATATATATTTTTAATATGTTCCATATTGAAAAATAATAAAAAATTGTTAACAATTAAAAATTAATAAAGATATTTCAGAGTACAAATAGGATATAAAAGGGTTGACAATGTAATACTAAAGAAATTAATTTTCGTTGATTTATACGCTAGGAAAAGTGATCATTGTCGACTCGCGCGCCATCTCAAACACGTTAACGGTAATGTAATTCAACAAATATTTTATTTAATAAGAATAATTTTTTTTATTTGTTGATTAATGTTTATATTATTAAAAAGTAATTTTAAAGTTTAATTTGAATTATATATTTTTTAAATATTTACGTTCTGAATATTTTTTGCATTACCGATAGTAATAATTTTAACTGATGATGTCGCTGCAGGCTGCACTTGCCTAGCGTATTCAAAAATTATATAAATGTGTAAGAATTTTGTATTTAAAACTTAATAACTATGTTTTTAATCTAGGGAATTGAAAATCCTTCAGTCACCTTACTTGCAGAAAAATGTTTGCATATGTTAAATTAACAACATCTGGAGAAACTGGAATCGTACACGTTAATAAAATGTCTAATTTTAATAAGGATAAATTGAAAACAAAAGAATTTAATATATTATGGAAGGATAATAAGCATTATAAAGGAGTTATTGGTGTAATCGGAGGTATGTAAATATAATTTATACAAAAAAAAAAACAAAAAACACATGGTAATATCTGACAGTGATGAAAAGCAGGATAAATTGTATACAAAATAACGCCACACGTTGTTCAGTGCCAGGCGGGAGCGTGCTACGAATAGTATCACTTTTGTCCGCTCCCTAGTTATACAAAAATATTATATTCATGAAGGAATTTGATGTATTTAAAAAAAACTTGAACATATTTATATTGAAATTTATGTATAAATTTTCATTTTATGTTGCACTGTCATAAAAAGTAACAATTTTTTCACAAAAATAATGATTATTATTATTTATTTCTAGTTTAATTAGATTGAAAAATGTTATGTTTCAATATGCTAAAATAATTTTTCATAGAGTGTGAAGTAGGATAAAAGTGCGACAAATGGAGTAATAATTTAAGTAAAGAAAATTCAAATACAAAGTAACAACATTTTGAAACATATATCTATACAAAGTTATAACATATACGAATAAAAGTCAGTTTAATATATATATATACCCTTGTAGAAAACTATTGTTGACAAAGTATCTGAAAAACGCTAAGAAACATATCTGAAAAATTGCTGAAAAAACATCTGAACAACACTGAAAATGTGCCAATTTTAACAGATTTTCAGAGATTTTAGATATGTATGAAAATTTCTGAAAAAGTCTGAAACTGAAAAAGATGAACAAAAATTAGTATAATAATAAAATGTAAAAAAATAATATAATTTAGTATTTTTGAAAAAAAAATTCAATCGTTTTCAATTTCAGACTTTTTCAGAGATTTTGATACATATCTGAAAACTCTGAAAATGTGTTAAAATTGCCACATTGTCAGCGTTTTTCAGACGTTTTTTCAACAGTATTTTTCTACAAGGGTATATAAGTATAACTGAATTTTTAAAATAATATATGACATTGTTTCTATAAGATTTTGTTAATTTTTACACAGTTTTAATTTTACCTGGCGAATCATTTTTATTTCATTTCATGTAGCCTTTAAGAATTACTGAAAATTATAGATCCAAAATGCGGAAAACCCTTGACGAAAATATTTGTTAAATTATTTTTGAAAATTTCTGAAAAATTATCGATAAAAGGCTGAAAAAGTTTCAAAAGTGAAACTTTTCAGAGTTTTTCAACTATATTTTGAAAATAATTAAAGATATTCCTGTGAACAGCTGTAAGAAAATTATAATTGCGATATATTTTCCGATTTTTTACACAAATTTGTTGAAAAATATTTTTTTCAAAACGATAATTTTTGTTAATATACAATTTATTCTAAAAATTGTTTCTCAATAGTTAAAAAATAGTAGCATTTCACAATTACAATAGTTTTTTTTATTATTATTAAAACATTGATTATACGTGTAATTTATTCTACTGTTGTAAGAAATAAGCTGAATCATGATGTTTTAAAATATAATGTCCAAGTTTTTAACAATATTGAGATTTTAAATGAATTGAAAAATATATATATAAAATTAAACTTTTAATGTATCTACTTTTCATATTTTTGCACGGGAATGTTACAAAATTAAAAAGATATAAAATGAATACAAACATATTGCTGGCCACATCCGTAGACACACTATGAATAATATTATTTATGCCACACGTGATCATAAAATGCCACTTTTCTCTCTAAGGAATTTATACAACATAGCGCTTTCTGATCTCTTGTGCAATAAAATATCGTATGTACCATGGCGGGAGATGAAGAAAAAATCTTCTCTCATGCCATTACAACTTCGTAAACTTCGCACTCGATACAACTTTTTTTCAGTTGCCTTAGTGCATATAAAAATATACTATTAAAATATAGGAGGTATTAAGAAAGTTAAAACGTTAAGTGCCGTAAATTTAAGGTCCCAGTTTACAACTGTGATTGTTAATTAACTATTTTCAGATTATTAAGTGTTTATTATTACACCGCATGACTTTTTTTATTAGAAAAAAATTAAGTATTATTTTTAGTGGCACAATTCTATTTGTTATTAGCCTCTGAAGAAGGGGTATTTTTTCGCATAGTTTTTTTCCAAGTTTAAGGTAGTGTAATTCATAATATTTTTAAGTTTTCAATGAATTAATATGTTCTTTAGAATATTTAGAAATAATTCACCGTATGATATTTCAAAAAAACTTTTGTATTTAAATAATAATGTCATTTGTTTAAATTTTGTTACATGTACTATAATTAAACAAATAGCATTATTATTTAAATAAATTTTTTTAAAATATCATACGG
>JABFOU010000277.1:0-10568 GCA_022817745.1 Scelioninae gen. 1 sp. ZL-2020 | reverse complement strand
TACATTGATTAATAAAAATTTTCTTACCATCTACATTTTTTAAAATTGAAGATACATAAATGGAATACGGACCCAAATGTGACTTCTCATAAACCTCATTCGCAATAAAAAATCTATCATAGAGATCTCTCGTAATTGGAATGGAATTATTTGTATCATTAGATGAAAATTTCTTTTTCGGTACAAAGTCAGAAGTAGTGACGCTAGATCTCTTGTTAGTTTTAGATTTATTATTGTTATTGCTCACATTCAATGAAAGGTCATTTGAAAGAGTCGAAAAAGTCTCAACATTAGAATTTACAGAATTCAATGAAAAATCATTACCGTCATCATTTTTATTTTTTTTATTAAGATTTTTATCTTTTTTTTTTCTTTTATTATCAATTGTTATAAAATCGTCATTTTCAATAGTTGATCTTTCATTAGAAAAATTGTCAGAAATAGAATTCAAGTAATGTTCATCACTACTCACGTCATTAAACAAGTCATTTTTTTCCATAAATTGCCTAAGCAATTTATGAATAAAAAAAACGATGAGAAAATTTAAAAATCTCACAAGATGTCACACGAAAGCCAATGAACTAAACACTTTACTTCGGACAGTCTTGGAACAACCACTCACGTCGCAGATCAAACGACCAATCCACAATAGTACACTCACTTTGTTACAACAGTTTATTTGGTAATTGTATAGTTTTATATATGCAATTGTATTATTTTATTTATTAATTTGTTATTCTAGAAATATTTAAACGTGTTTTTCATGTTTCATGTTGGCAGCCCTCATGTTTTGGTTAGATCAGCCCATGAGGAATGACTATAGATAGCACTGTGAGTCGACAACCCCGGTCAGCCAACCTAGGCTGACCTTCATTTTAGTCTAGGCGAAAGTGCATCTTTTTCTTCTCCTTTGATTTTACATTTTAATCCCAAAAGTGAGACAGATTTTAATAGTACCCTGATTTATAAAGTTAAATGGCGACGCCAAAAAGAATTTGTTTATTTACCTGCAACAGTCATCGCACTTGGTAGTAAGTATACATTTATAATTAAACAATGAATAATTATCTATATAAATCAAATAACGTTGAGCAAATATGAGTGGTCCAGTTGCAAAACGGAGGAAGTCCATTTTTCCCAATTTTATAGGAACCGCAAAAAACTCAATGTATTAAAAAGATTAGGTGCAAAAATTCTATTTTGTTTCTGATCTTCTATCTAACCAATGAACATATTAAGCGTATAAACTCAAATGTACCACATATCATTGATATAAAAAAATGGATTTTTCATTTGGACTTTCTACGTTTTGCAACTGTAATATTATTTTTTGTATACTTTATTATCATAAAATATGCATTATTAACATGAAATATGCCATGAAACTACTTTATTTGTGATAATTTATTTATTCGAATATATAAAAAAGCTTTTAAATTAAATTAACATATTATATATTGTAAGTTTCATGAACTTTGAATATATAATATATCAATATTAAACATTGAATCTTTAACAAACAATAACACAATAATTTACAAATAATTTAAATTATTAAAATAAAACAAATTACATTAATTCTTTTAGGTACAAAATAAAACACTAGTTTAGGTGTTACTGGAATCAGAATTTGAATTTTCTTGAACAGCATCTTCGAAGTCAATAATGTTTTTATAGAATTCAAGCTCTTCTCGGTCTCTCCAAGTTTCTCCGTAATGTTTTTGCAGCAATTTGTCTACATCGACTTTATAAAATAAAATTATTATTTTAATTTATAAATTAATTATTAAGTTTTGTCGATATTAAAAGAACATAAATCAATATAATAAAAACATAGGCATTATTATTCATCACAAATTAACTACATTTATTAATTAACCTTCCTTGGGTCAACGTTTTTTTTACAATCAAATCGGGTCAACCTGGGTCATTTTTGTCCGATGCTATTTTTGCATATTTGTAACACTGTAAAATCAACTTTTTATATATTAACTTTTATTTTCAAGTCTTTAGAATAATTTTTTTCATTAATCTATATATTAATAAATATATTGTTATAAATATTTGATAAAATGTACTAAAAAACACATACACTGTAAGATTTCAATGAATAATTCATATTTTTTGATATTTTATGATTAAAGAAATAATTCTAGGTTGAGAATAAAGTAGAAGGATTATACTTTTATAAAAAAAATAGTGCACTTGATTTTATTTACATAGGACCTTTAATTTCAGCATCAAAATACAAGTATTTCTGGAAGCGTAAAAAATAAAGATATTTATAAATGATACATTAAATTGAAGAAATAATAAAACAAATAAATTAACATATGATTATAACGGTTATAAATTATTAAAATAAATTAATCAACATTTAAAAAATAAAATAAATTTGATTTTTAACGATGAAAAATAGTTAAAGACAGTCACGGCAAAGACAAAGACCATGATCGTCGCAGACGGGTTTTTGACACTTTCCGCAGCAAAAAGAAGTTTTTTTATCATCTTTGTTATCGCAAAAATGACATCGCTTTCGCTTTTCCAACTTATCAGTTCCTGTAACTGCTACCTGATTTGTACCAAGCATAAATTGTATACAATCGGTTTATGTAATCCAATATCATCAATACGCTTACTGATGTGTGGCATAACTAAGGAATAAGCCAAATCTTTTAAGAACTTTAAACGAGATATATTATCGTTTACAATTAATAAGTTATGTAGAATAGTTGCATTCACACCAGCTTGGTCTAATATACCAAAAAATACACGCATGGGCCAGCGATTGGTTTCTCTAGCTGTGGAATACTTCCCTACCATTTTGTCAAACGTGTCAACTCCTGATTTGGTTTTATTGTACATTTCTATCATTTTTAGTTTGTTTGAGTGTTCGTCGAATCCAGTTTGTTTCGGAATTGTTGTTAAAACCAAAACATTCTTATTTTGCTTAGGGCAATACGAAAGAAGGGTCAATCCCTTCTGGTTATCAAATAAGTAACGAGTACTGCCTACTGTTTCTGGTTTGACAAATGAAATCAGTTCTCGTTTATTTTTTCGCACTGTTCCAATAGCATTTAAACATGTAATATGTTTTGGCATCGTTCAGGGATACTATTTTGATGCCGTATCGAGCAGGTTTTGATTTTATATAGACACGAGCACCAAACTTTCCGCGAAAACCTAATAATTGTTCGTCAATTGTTAAACTGTTCGAAGGACTATAGTATGATGTACAATTTGTATTAAAAGTTTCCCATAAATCGCGAATAGCAGCAAACAAATCAGTTTTTCGTCTTTCTACTCGAGTTTCTTTATTATCGAACCGCATATTACCAGCTATAAACTTGAACCATTTAATAGACATAACGCTTGAATAAAAATAATTTCCATACGCAGTTGAAAACAAATCTTCTACATTTGATTTTCCACGTTCTTCAGCACCAGAAAAATATAACAAGCCAATGAATGCTTTTAATTCGTCAAAATCTATTTCCTTTGTCCACGCATAGTTTCTTGACTCTTCAGACATATTTTCTACACTGCGATTGATTTGTTTATTTGTCCACTGAACGATCGATTCCAACATTTCATTTGTTATAAGCAAATTCCATGCTTCTAAAGGAGTCGTTATATTACGTGCTTCTCCAAGGGGACATGGAAAATGCACTCGTAGATTGTCATTGTTGCATCGCCTACCCCTAGTTTCAGGACCTTGACTCGACCATTTATAACCATCTTTACCTAATATATATTTTGGTCTTCTAGTTGAAGCAGCAGACGCGGGTTGTTCTGTATTACTACGTTTTCATCTGTCGATTGGTCACTGGAAGTCATTTCGTCACTGGAATTCGATTCGTCATTATCTTGTTCTGATTCAGTTATTTGATGCTCATCCTCACTTATATCCTCATCATCCGATGCATCATCAATATAACATGGCAAATTATTACGGGATCTTAGAGAATATTGTATATCTGCAGGATTTCGATATCGCGCCATAATCAAAACACACAATATAACCTAAAATTGTATGTATTTAAATTGTATAATATTCAAAAAATAAGCTGAATATCCTACGGATTAAAATATCAGTTAAGAAAGTAATATACTCTTACCTATATTTGTAAAAAATTTTTAGGCAACCAAATTCAATTATTCCAAAAAGTTACGAGTTGGGTCAACCTGGGTCAAAAGTGTCCAATCGATATTTCAAATTTGTTTATACCGCGTAACTTGCAACGCACGTTTCTGCTTTACCGACGTATGAGTAGAGTTCAATAAAAAGTTTTTTTTCATAAATGTTAGATGGCGCTATCTGCTTAATTCAAAGAGATATAAGTAAAAGAAAAAAACGCTCGGACAAAAATGACCCAGGTTGACCCGACTAAGGTTAAAATTATAACAATAACGTTCAGAATATTTAATAAACATTTCATTTTTTCATATATAGCAATACAAATTAATATCCAGAAAGATATTGAACATCAAAAAAATATTAACATACGATTTATATAATTTTTGGACTCTACGTTTTGCTACAGTAATATCGTTGGACATACTACGTTTTGCAACTGTAACTACTATTTAAACAAAAAATAATATATTTTAATATTTCAATATATTAAAATATAATGTCTTTTTGTCTAAAGAATTCAAAAACACGAAAATTTCGATTTTTTTGGACTTTCTCCGTATTGCAACTGGACCACTCATATGAAAACAATCCACTACGAATTCTGTTTGAACATTTTATATTTTATTTTAATATCATAATTTATATACACAATTTAGGGTTGCCACAGAAAGCGACAAAATACCAGCTCAAAATAAGACAGATTTATATAAATAAATCGCTTTGTATCTTTTTCTAAGCCAGTAATTTGTCTCTTTTGGTGACAACCCTAATGAACATTTGTTAAGAACTTTACTTGCAGCAATGCAATTCTTGTTTATTACAGTTGGGTACAAAAAAAAAGAAAAATTATATTACATATTATAAATTAAAAATTAAAAATAACATAGAAACAGTAAATAAAATAAAATTTCATTATCTAAATTATAATATTTTTTTAAAATAGTTTTTAAAATATTTCATAATTCTCTCTACTATAAATTACAATTTTATTTATAGTTTCTTTGCTTTATGTTTACGTTGTATATATTATTATTTATTATATTCCACCTTTATTATGTTTTTAAAAATTGAATACAAAAATGTATTCTTATAAATTGAAACTGGAATAATATAAATCAAAATTTTTAATACATTTTTTATCTTTGTATTGAGGTTATACTGAATACTTGATTAGCTAAACTCTGTAATTTTGACGTTAATCAAAAACATTGTCTCACAGGACGTCGACTGGTATCATTTTTATTTGTACACATTGCTATACGCATGAGTCATAGATTTTGAAGTTCAACTAAGTTGAGTTTCAAATATGACACCGTGGGATGGGATGGTCATGGGTGTAAGAATTGCACAGGGATTTTCTATATATCCATCATGCAATTCTATAAATATATCATGGAGTATTGCAATAAAGATAAGTGTTCCTTTATTCACAGTGGTCTACACTGTTCAGTTACATCATGGTTTCAATCATACTCATAGTTTTAGTAGTGTATACATGGTTTATTGCATTTTGTCACAATTTCTTGATTTTATTTGTTTCCAGACCTGTTAAAAATTTTATAGTGAGAAAAGTTAACTAGCCCTAATGAGTGTTTTGACTGCACTCGCCTTCGGCACGTGCATCAAAAACACTCATTTGGAATCCTCAACTTTTCCCACTTGTTGCACAATATACTATGATCTTTGATCCAACAAAAAATATGTGAAAAATGTAGTACAAATAATCAAAATGATAAAAACAATAATATTGATAATAATGGTAATAATAATAATATTTATAATAATAACGATGTTAAGATTAATGACAATGATTTTTAATATTATTAGTAAGAAGTAAAAAATAGTTTATAAACTTGACCAAATTGCATGACACTTAGTTTAATTTTGTTTGAAGTATAAAAATATAAGACATTTCAATTTCAGAATGTTCATAATTTTATTGATAAAGATTAGTCTATAACAATGTCTTGAACGAAAAAACTTAGTGTATAATGTAAAATTTACAAATCTTGATACAGTTTCATTTGTTTGTATTAGGAAGCGTATCAGCTATAGACAGGAAATTAAAAGCTAGTCGAATTCGATTTCCCGCATCTGTTCTACTCAGAACAGCGCCACGACGAAATGCTAAAGTAAGTTCAAAGCATAATTGTACACAAGAAACAGAATACATAAACTGTTATGTTTTTTATATATAATGAGTTAAATTGCAAAACAATGAAAATCTAATTTGCTTTTTTGCTACTTTTTAACAGACCCCGCGCATACGTAATGTACTCCACGCGAATCCAAGAAGCAATAGTACTGCCAGGAGGCCACAGCGAGAGCCTCTGAGGAGAGTTAATTTATTTAGAGACAACAGTGATAATGAAAGAGGTAATGTAGAAATACGTAGATAATATTAATGATAAAAGTAATAACACAAGTAGAATGAAAGTAGTTTGATAAGAAATGACTTCCAGAATTTTTTGGTACTACATTAAATCTTAACTGCTAATTTCAATTCAACGGTATGCACATTTTAAAAATATTCATATCATGAGCAATCATAATCAGTTTCAAAATTGACATCGATTGAAAAATCAAAGTGGATTTTTCTTACGCATTTTAACATTATGCATAACATTATAAATAATATTTTGACAATATAACTTATTTTTTCTCAAATAAGTTGGAAAAATCTTTGTTTATTAGGGTGGTCCTCATGAGGCCAAAATTTTTCATCATAATAAATATATTTAATTTAAATCGTATTTGCACATTTCATGTTCATTAACAGGCAATAAAGTAACTTGCACAATGTTACCCCAAAACCCACAAAATTACTCCACTTGATGGTAACATTTTTATATGTAAATGAAATTGCTGCATTCTTGTGCCAAAAATAATAAAAAAAACATATCTTCAAAAGTACATTTGGGCATTGTAACATAATAATTCGAATTGTTGAAAAAAAACCCGAAATCATAAAAAATCAACATTACTTGCTCGGCACCAGTTATCTAAAAAAAATTCGTCGAAAGTATTTTTCCAATTATTTTCTACAATTTCAAATCTATTCACCCCATAAGGAGTACTCTATTGTATATAGATAAAAACTAGTTGAATTTTTAGTATTTAAGAAAAAATAAAAATCATACTCATTCGACTGAAAAATAAATTGTAGTTAGAATAAAATGATAATTTTTAAAGATCCTGAAAACGGAATTGGCGTAGAAGGACTGGCAACCGACGTTGAAGAAGTCGTAGACGACCAAGCAGTCAACAACGAAGTCAATAATGATCAAGGTAAATATATTATATTGTAACAGGGTTGCCACTATTGAGTTTCACGATTTTTCTAGTTTTAATTTTTTTTTCCACTTGTATAAGTTTTGCAAAATTCCCAGTTGCTTAGCAAATGGTCACACTCGACTGCACCCTGGCAATAATCGCTTGTTTCTTTCTCTTGTCACATAATAGGGGAAAGTGACCAACACTGAGACGGCTCCAACAATGAAACAGTTGCAATAAAAACTAATCTGATGTATAGAAAATCTTTAAAAATTATATGTATCTTAATTTATGATAATTCATCATATATAATTGTATATTAACACATAATGATATATATAATTTTTGAAGATTTTCTATGCATTAGATTAGATTTTATTGCAACTGTTTCACTGTTGGAGCCGTCTCACTGTTGGTCACTTTCCCCTATACTATTAAAGGTCCTGAAAACGGAAATGGCATCGGAGGTCTGCAAGACGTTGTTGAAGAAGACGTAGAAAACCAAGCAGTCATCGACAACGAAGATAATAATGATCAAGGTAAATATATTATATTGCAAACTAATAAGTATTAAATAAGAAAAGTTAAAAAAAACAGTTGATTTAAAACGGAAAATATATGCTAGAATAATTATAATTAGTTAAAATGAAGAAACAATTTTCAATGGTCCTGAAAACTTTATTAGAAACTTTATTTATTTATTTTTTCAGAACACCGTGTGAATCTTTTTACTATTCAAGATGGCAGAGTAAGTATAAATGTATATAAACAAAATTGTTAATTAAGTATTTTCAGGGAAAGTGTTAAATCATAATTAAATAATAATTTGTTCTGTGTCTTATGTTGCAGGTTTACCTAGGTAGAGGTTGTTGGATACGACAGAACGTATGGAATTTGACGAATGGGATTACAGACAGCCGATACATTCGTTGTGTTGCGAAGGCGCTCTATGGGGATCGCTTGTTTATAAGAAAGTGTTTTCTTCAACAGCGCTGCACAAAACAAGTTCCGTGGGGCCCCAGAGAGGTTTTGACGGAAGACGAAATTCAACATTTCATTAGTAAGTATAATATTCATTACACACTTGTGCTTATGTCACTTGTGCGCAAAAAGTCGCTTTGCCGTACTAGGGCGGGACATTTTTTTCCCGCACACTAACGCATTATGAAAAATGGCGTTCGCCGCACGAGCGTTGCCGCCCTTATATCGAAAAAATATATTTTCTATGCCAAAATAACTTTTTTTGATTTCACTGCAGTTAATATATTTCCTTAAATGTTACTTTTTTATACTAGTTTAGCTATAAAATTAAAGATAAAAGTATAAAGGATAAGTTCACATAGTCTTTATCTCGTATGAACACTACAATAATTTATATAGCAATAAATTGTAAACAAAAAGCACGGCTTAAGCCTTAGGATGAGATGCCGTGGGACGCTTCATTTGTTATTATATACAAGATTATCAGACGTGAAAAAACATTATTATAAAGTTTGATTATATAATAATTATGCTCTGTTTATTTTATGAAAAAATTTAAATATTCGTTTGATTTGTTAGACAATAATTTATGATTGTAAGTTTGTTATTTATATATGAAAGAGCTATGCAATATTTATAATTAATAATATTCCAACATTGTTTTACATTGCTAATACAAAATATTTTCTGAGAAATGTGATATTTTTCATTTGTTATATAAGTTAAATATTGCGTCTCAAGGCACCCGCCCAGTCTAGTTCCTTGGGATAATTTACATTTTTTTAATATAAAAATTATACTTTTTAATAAATTGAAATAATAATTCAAAAAAGAATATCTTTTTACATGCTGAAATACTTGAAGATCAAAATTGTAAAAACAATTTTTCATAATTTTAAGCACTAGTATTTTGAGTCCCAGGGCTGAACATCTTCCCCTATATTTAAGGCTTGACAAGGATTATCGCCTAGAGAGTCGAAATGTTTCTTATGATAATTTAATTTTAACAATTAGTTCCTTCAGTATGTATACTTAAAAGCTAAGAAAATTAAAATTATCATACACTGGTTTCTGTTGGTCATAAAATTACATCAAATGTTGAATAATAATTATTTACAAGTATTACAAATTTTATATATTTTTTCAGCCATATTGCACAAACGCCTCGAGGCAGCTAATGTTGGCAACATAGGTGCCCGAGTGCAGAAAAAAATTATCAAAGGATATATAACAAAATATATTGGAGACCTTCATAAGCTTTACAGAAAAAATCCAAGGCATTTTCTAACTGAAAAAACTCAGGAGCAGGAAGTCCTCTTAGAATTCGACATTGTCCAGTAAAAAAAAAGATTAATATATATTTTTTATACTAAATAAAAAAATTTTCTTAATTTATTTAAAAATAATTCTGAAATGTTATTACTTTCTTGGACCTCCGTTTTTTCCTCCATCTACGCTCGCTAAATTTTGGAAAACCCAAATAAAAGTTATAGGGCTTTGAAGAATGTCGTTTTTGTATAACATTTTTAGTTATATTGACACTTTAAACTAAATGCCACCAACCAAAATCGAACAAATCAACTTTTTCATTAAAATTTCTTAATATTTAAATTAAAAAAAAAATTACAAGCTAACAATTTTGTTCAAAATGAAAAAATCTAATGTTTTTATAATATTTTTTGAGAATTTAACAAAATTTGGAAAATTATAAAAAAATGAATAATTTTTGTGTCAGAAACATTTTAGAGCATTCTTTTTTATTGTTACTTATTTTTGTATTTTATCATTGAATTAAAAAAATTTTAATTAAAGAACAATTTTGTTTTTATCTAAAATTTTGATAAAAATTAAAACAATCAATTTTTTAATTAAAGTTCCTTAATTATGAAAATTTTTACAATCAATAAACGATTTTAGTATTTTTAAAATGTTTTTTGAAATTTTTAAAAAATGTAGAAAACAGAATTTACACTTTTAGAAACATTTTAGAGTTTTTTTTTTTTTTTAAAAATAAATAAATTATTGGCGAGTCGCTGACGAGTCCCCCCAAATTTGGGTTCCCCTGCCTGTCCCCTATTCACATCTTGCCCCCCCCCCCGAATGCCAGTGTTTATGTTCGGGTGTCGCCGTGTCCTTAAAAAAAAAAACAATCAAACAATATACCATCGTCCTACGA
>JABFOU010000276.1:0-10570 GCA_022817745.1 Scelioninae gen. 1 sp. ZL-2020 | reverse complement strand
ATAGTATCAAAAATTGATTGTTCATAAAAATCATTATCATAATCGTATTCTGCATTAAATTTCCTTTAAAGTTCATATATATAACATTAACTTTGGTTCATTACAGTCCAAGTTATTCGAGTCTATACAGGGCGGGTGTCGATTTGGCACTAGTGGTACTCATGACGGTTCAGTATTGGAGTGGTACCTATACGGGTTAATAATGGTTTAATTATATAAAACAATTTCGTTATCGTTTTCTTTCGTCCTACATCAGATCCTTTCAATTTGTTATATGTGGTGATTATTTGACAGACACCTTCATTTCTTATTTCAGAAGTTGAAACACGGCACTGCACGGCACAGTAAGATCTCCTGATCATTGTTGCAACAATTGCAACTTATTTTTCAAATTACACAATTATTCAAACTCCATTGAGTTAACAGGTTTTGCTATGTAAATTTCATTAGTGTCTACAATTTTCATATAATAACAAATTTTTTTAATATTGTCAATGTCAACAATTTCGTCTGGTTCATGTCTATTCCTAAGCTTATAAATGTGGGGAATCGAAATGTTGTCAATTACCGTTATAAAAGCAGTATCAACGGAACACGTATTAATAACTGCGAAACTTTTCCCTTCACAATGACATAAATTTGCACACTGGCATTGCGTCACTTTAATAAAGTATTTTATTAATCCAATTTTATCGTTGTTATTGTCAACATATTGCATACAAGAATTAACTGCTCTTCTTGATCGGGTATAAGCCTCAGATACATACAGATACTGGTTCTTCAATAATCTTTTGAATTTAAAATAATTAGTTCCTCGTATATCATTTTTTCTAGCAATCTTTGTACATCTTCGTTATTATTGATATTATAAGATGGACCAACAATGAAAGTATTTTTATTAATCTTATGGCGTTTTAATCGTCCCACTTTGTAATCCAATAACTAATCTTTTTAAATGTCCATTTAAAGCTTCAAATGGAAAACAAGATGATACCCAAAGTGGACCGAATAAGCGTACATTATTTGCTAAATGACGAATTACATGTATATTGCTACTCATATAACGGATCGAAAAGACGTCTTGAAATCTTCTTACATATTCGTCTAAAGCACGAGATGCAGTATTAAGCATATCTGGTGATATACTGTTTTGATAGAGCAAGGAAATACCTAATACTAAAAGTTTATGCAGTTCAAATTCATCATCATTTAAAATATATTTTAAAACTGGTAAAGAAGAATAGAACAGAAATTCTGTAAATTCGTGAGCTTTCCAGTAAGCTAAATGTTTATCAATTGATCGTGGATAGCGCGGAACATGTGATGGTGGTTGTGTAAATTTGATAAACGATTATCAACTAGTGATAAACTATTACGCTTACTGAAACCAGCATTCACCTGTTTAATGCTGAACCATAAATCCATCATTTTCGGCACGGCACGTTCAAATACACTATGCATTGGATCGACTAACGTAGTTTCCAGAAACTTATATGCAATACTTGAAATTATTGAATATCCTTTAACGCCACATACTGGTCGTAGCAATGCTTCCGCTTCGTTCACGTGAATTCGATGCTCTTCTTCTGTTTTCATGTCAATATCATCTGTATACTCATAATAGCGAACATTTCTTGTTCCAGGGACAATTTCACCTTTTTGTTTGCAGACTTGACAGCCAAATTCACCATTGAATTGTACCATGTTTAAAAATGCTACTTTAGCTGGAGAATCACACAAACCACATATAGTTATAGCTTGAATCCAGCTGCTAATGGTTCTAAGTCTAGGCGTAAAACACTTAACATTTTTCGGGGATTTGGTTTTTTTTTCTCCAAACCATAGTGATGCGAGCAACATGTTTTCGAGCTTTGTACGTTCGGAGTATGGCAACTCGTTTATAATTAAGTATATTGGCCAAATTTCATACTTTGTCTTAAATATTTTTACACCATCAGTGTACCATGTAAAAGAAATGTTGTTTCTGCTAGTAAGACAATTGAAAATCTCTCCATTTAATTCCTTGTAAATTTGTCCATCAAAAATATCTTCCAAATTTTCATTATTTTCCCTCAGGAATCGATAGTTCAACATATCGTAAAACCCTGGTCGGCTATACAGTTTCTTTAGTTGTTTAATTATTGGGATCTGAATAAAATAATTAGACTGCGGTTGTTTCATTACATTCATAAATTTCATTTCTATTTTGCAGTATACGATCGCAATGTATACAATAATAATGTCTGATGATTGAAATGTAAATATTTTCAAATTGTTTGAAAAACTTGTATGTTGTAGTTATACTTAAATTTGGACGAGGAAGGTGTAGTGATATCAATCTAAGTAAGTCGGAAAGCATTACTTTTGTTCCTTTGTGACGATATTGAAAATTGAGAATTGCCAGTAAACTTTCACACACAGTTATAGGGGATCCATCGTACAACGGTTGGTCTTGGTTTGGGGGAATGTTTCTTTCAATCATCACGCCATCTTCATCGTTTTCTAAGTATTCTAAAATATTTATATAACAATAAACTTGAATAATGACTTGTTTTTATAACGCAGTTATTGTTAAATGTCTACATTTTTTGTATACAATACTGAGAATGTTGTTAAAAAAAAATTTTGTTTTCTGTTTATAAAATATTCAGTAAACAAATATGAAAGAAATGAAAAAAACTTCTATCTAATGATCCAAATTTTTCAATACATTTGCAATTTTAAACTTTAATCCCCTTTACCCTTGTACCCCAATCCCACCGTACTTCCATCCCTTGACACAAAAAAAATTGACACAATAAAACGATTACCTTATATCAACAAAACATTCTTCAGTCTGATGGTGTAATTAAATTATAATGAAAAATAAAAAAAGATAATTAGAATAACAATCTCTAAGTTGAATAATGTATATAAAATTTAATGTTTACTACGAACCTAGATTCAAATCTTCATTTATACTGCTATTTGATTCACTGCTTTCAGAGGAATTGTCGTATAGGTTATGTGAACTATCATTATTACTGGAGTCATCATCATTGGACATTATGTCATCTTCGCTGTGAGAAATTTCATTGTTTGAGTGATTATTATCAGATGATGTGTCAGGCAACTGGTCAGTTAAACTTTGCATTGATCTGTCATCGTCACCACCATCATCATTGTCATTATTATTACAGTGCTGATTGTTGAAGCAATTAGTATTTAATGTAGCATTCCTATCATATGATAATTGAATTAATAAAAGATTTTTCTTATATTAATACAAATCTTTTCACTTACATAACATGCTGATTTACTGTTCCATTAAATTGAGAAGTAGAACATGCTTCATCATATCTTCGTAAATACCTTCTTCTTGTTCTATCGGAAGAGCCAAGAGTATTTGACATTTTGCACCAATTAAATTAACATTTGATGTAAGCTCGGCATGAATTGAATTTCTCCAGCTACAGATGAATATTTTATTTTATAATTCCAAGTTACATTATACATTTATGTATAACTGGCTGATATTGTTGTTACTAAATTATACAGAGATATTTAATATAAAAAGTATACAATCATTTTTTTTCAACTTTTTTTATTTTTTATGAACAATGATGCTGAATAGTTAAATTTAATCATATTTAAATAATTAATAATGGCATACAATTGAAGACGTACAATTAACAGAATATTTATAATTGAATCAAAGTTACTGAAAATTGAAAAAATAGTAACAATTGATCTTAATGGGTTTTAAAAAGAGTAATGAAACATTAACAAGGCACGGCATGGCAGAGACTTAACATAACTTGAAAAAGTTCCGTAGAAGAAAAAAATTACGTTTTTAGATATACGACAATAAGATGCAAGAATTTCGGCTCGACACGGCACATCATACAATGGGATTTCTATCTTATAAGAAATGATAATTATCAGAAGCTAATTGTGACATTCTGAAAATAAAGTTGTGATTTTTGTTATTCTTGATTTTAAAAATATTTAAATTATTAATTATAAGTGTATTTTACATAGTTTTTAGAAAAATTACAACGTTGTTTGGAAAAAAAATTAAATACAATTTTTTCACATGTAAAAATTTCTACTTGTGAAATATTCTTTATATTTAACATTTTTTTTTTGAAATATAATTTTGAAAATTATATTTGAACAGTTTTTAAATTTTTCTGAAACATGATAATTTTCAGATAACTAATTGATAATCTTCAATGAAAATGTAAGAATGAATGAACGTGTATGTATATCAGGAATAGTTTTCAGAATTAATTACATTCTGTTGAAGATGACAAGTTTGAAGTAGAGGGATTAGGAGTAGCACTGGGACCGGGCACAGCATCATAATTATTACTATTTTGATCCGGTGTTACTATCCGGTTTTTTTTCTTTGGATTGCGCAGTGTTGTACAATAAGTTGTTAACACGGAGTTTACTTGAACTTTTGTTAACATTTTTTCCTTACAAACTTCGCGTTGATAATCTACATAGCAGTAAGATTTGGAATTATGTTAGATAGACATAAATTATTCAGATATATTTTAAATTATTATTAATAATTGAAATTATAAATGATATTTCAATATATTTTTCGTCACACATGCACTTAAAGTTCTGTTTTACTCCCTGAAATTAGGTAGAAAAACGCGAGTTTACTTGCTTAGGGCTTGTTTTACTCCTTAGGTAGTAAAATTGCGTTTTTCTTCTTCATCTTCAGGAAGTATAAAACACAACTTTCAGTAGCGGAAAATATCGTATGCACCTGGAGGAGTAAAGCTTCGTTTAAATCCCTTGGTGCATAATATACTATAAATGACCAAATACATGTTATATTCAACAACATAAAAAATATTTGTGTAATATTATAACAAATATAAGTAATAATGATATAAATTAACTTTTTAATTAACGTCTATATTAGTAATTTTGAGAAATTTGTAATTATATGAAAAACAATTATACAAGCTGCTACTATTTCTACTGTACGCGGAGAAAAATATTTTGTCTGATAAATGTTTTTACTTAATTTGCAGTACGAGATAACTGTTGCGTGAAAAAAATAAACAGTCCAGAATTTTCGGCGTATAAAGGTAACATAAGATCACTATGTTTATTTATTTAATGGCTTTTGATTTATGTGTTTTGAAATTGAAGTTATTGAAACTGAAATCATTTAAGACCTTTCAACACTTATATTTTTTAGAGTATCTAGTTATTTAATATATTTCAATATCTGTTTTTTAATTTTATTACATATTTCAATTAAATATTTTATAAAACTAATTCTAACCATAAATTGTATTGCGAATGTTTTCGGGTATTGCTGTTCCAAATTTAGATCCTTTTGCGCTCATAGATTTTAGTTCTTCTTTCGAGTATTGGGTTGAAATGATTTTTCTTACCATTTCTTTTGGCTTTTTACTTAAACCTCGTATCACTACTAATTCAGCAACACTGACAAGTATATCATTCTTTCCTAATATCAATTGCACTGAAGGCTCTATATAAAAATTCACATTTATATATAGCATCATATTTATTCGATTTAATTATATATAATAGATTATACATTTGTTCAAACAGTTTCTTACCAGTTTACTCTTGTTTTTATTTTGACTCTTTTTTTCATCATCTTTATCGTCATTATCACCATCATCATCATTATAGTCACAAACAGATAATAACTGTTTAACTTGTTTTTCTGTCAAAATATTTGCATCGTCATTACTTTTATGAGATGGACAAACTTCTTCCGGAATTGGCGTTCTTTCTTTCACTATGTTTTTACTTTCTTCTACACTCCTTACTTCATCTGGTTTATTACTATTATCGTTGCGCTCTTTTTTCTGCTTTCTATTCTTCATTTCATTCTTACACTCTTTTTCTCTTGCAATTGCTTGTCATCGCTATCTTTCTGTTGCTTTTTCTTTGACGTCTTGTTTTTCAATGCAAGACTTGCATCATCTTTTTTAGTTTTGTCCATAATTACAACCAAACTTGAATCACTTTTGATATTTTCATTTTCATTCACATCTACTTTCTGTTTCTTAAGTGACAACTTACATTGATTCTCAACTTTTCTTTTTTTGATTGCTGTTACATTGTTAGTGTCATTGGTCTCCTTTTTCATTGTTTCCGTTTGGTTTTTACTTTTATTGGTTGTATTATTTTCTTTAGTATCAACTACTGTTACACTTATATCTTCTGTTCTTACTTCTACACCCTCTACCTTTTCTGATTTACTGCTATCATCTATTCCTAATTCTACTTTACTAACAACTGTATCCTGCTGTTGTTATGAAATGGATTGATAAATTAATAAATGCTGCAAACAATATATAATTATAACGTCAATCATCAGAATATGAACGCGTCTAAAAAAATGACAAAGTAAATGTTTCATAAAATTGATTAATTTATTCCAAACAAAATAAAAAAATAAACTATTTTTGATGTGAAAAATCTAATTAAAAAAAGATTGCAAACAGAACTATATATACAAATAAAAACGTGTGTAGGTACAAATTATATAAAATTATATACTATGGGTATATAATATGCATAAGTTCAATTTGAACATCACAAACTCAAATCATTTATTTTAGCACTTGCGTACTAGATATTATTGTACTTGATATAGTACTATATTTAATTTTTTTGACAGATATTTTGAATGTCATACAAGAAAAGATTAAAAAATAATCACTGAAATATATATAAAATGACGGCACGGCACGACACTTCCATAGGTTAATTGTTTAACCTCACGGGCCCAGTTTTTTTGGGCATTTACGGACACCAGGTATTCACTCAAAGTATTGAAATAAAATTCAAATACAATAAAAAGTATAGAAAATTATTCTTCGAAACATTTTTGTACACTTTTGTACATTTTTCTACAATTATATGTAGTTATATATATTATATTGCAAACTAAAGCTGCGGCACAGAAATCCATATCTATCCTATCCATTGGTGTAACTTGAACTTCACAAAAAGAAACCCCACGGGCCTAGTTTTTGGGACTTTTACGGAAACAACTAATTCACTCAAAGTATTGGAAAAAAAACTATTGAACTTTTTTTGTATTAATCTCATATATATATATAGTCGTCATATGATAAAATTTTTTTTTCAAAATATAATATTATAATGCAGACTAAAGCTGCGGCATGGCAAAGTATATCAGTTGGTTCAACTTTAACCTAACAAACCTAAAATATTAATTTTAGGACTTCAATTGGATATGGCATTGTACTTGATTGTAATGTAATATAAATTTTTAATGCACAGTTTTTTCAACAAAATTAAAACTAGACTGCGTTTTTATAGAGAGAAAAATAATTATATTAAGATTTCCAAAATGCAACTTCTAGCAGTTCTCTAAAACTTTTCCAATTGAAATGTTGACACACAAAATCCGAGTTGAACAAACTACGAATAACTATCAGAGTATAATAAGACGGATTCACTTTCCATATACACTTGTCGCACACAAAAAATTATCAATATATTTTTTTTTTTTTTTGTAAAATTGAACGCGTCAAACTTCTGCCATACTGATCATATACACACACGGTGCTAAAGTGAAACAATTTTCTTTCTGAACGACATCTTTAATGAACGTAGAAGTGTCCGTTTGTATTGTTGTGTTGTTGGGGACTTTATAATAATTATTATAAAGTTACTTTTTATTACTTTTTAATATTTTCCTGTATTACATACAAAATATCTGTCTAAAAAATTATATATTGTACTATATCAAGTACAACTTTATCTAGTACGCACGTGCTGAAATAGACGCTTCGAGTCTGTGATGTTCAAGTTGAATCTATGAATATATTGTGTAACTTTGAAATATAATTTTATATAGGGTCAATGTGAGTAATTGTGATATCATGGGGTAAATATGATATAATAAATATCTTACACATAAAAATGCAAATAATTATTTGTGATACAATTGTATAATAGTGTGGTTTGTAAACTAACTTCTCAATTTATAGTAAATAAATTTTTGTTTGTTGATATAATCATTGAAAATAAACTAAGTAAAGAAAATTGTTTCACTTTAGCACCGTGTGTGTATATGATTAGTATGGCAGAAGTTCGACGCGTTTCATTTAAAAAAAAAAATTCTTACTCATATTATAAATATTAATTTAGTTGTTAATTATTTTACAGGTTTTTGTTTTTTATAACGAACTAATTGAATTTTAAATTTCATCTTTACACTTATTGTACATACGTTGTTTGAGTTCTTTACGAATAAAGTTATAAACAGAAAATAACATTTTTAAAAGTTTTAAAAAAATGTTCGAGGACATAGCCCGAGAGTATTTTTTCGCTTTTACATGCCCTCAATTAGATTCAAGTGGATTATGCCTACTGGGGAAACCACTATAAAAAAACGCGCCAAATTATCTACTGCAAAGTGGTGTGGAAATGATAATAACCTATGTTAGTAAATTTGTATGAAAATTTTCAATTCCAATATATCCATGTACCATACTATCTTCAACACAAGTTGTTAAAATTATTATTTTGAGACCGTGAGGTTCAAATTGAACCCATGGATATAATTTGCCGTGCCGCAGCTTAATTCTATACAAATACATGGAAACTAAATTGGAAAAAAAATTTTTCTTGTGGTTTCAGTTTGGAAAATAAAACATTTTAACTAAACCTATGGGTCACGACATCGGTCATTGCATTAACTTCAATTCAAAAATTAGATGTCACAATCATGTTTCTGAAGTTTTTGTTTTTTTCTTAAGGAATGGACAGAGAACGATTTTTCGGAAAAAAGAAGCCATTATATATCTTTATCACATGTACGATACCTATGGAATTGTCTGTGGCTACCAAAACATTTTCCGGCAAATATTTTGTCACGATTGTGGCCTTAGTTAAAAAACTGTGGCCATAACAATGGATACAGAATTATTAAAAATATACATTTTTTATTTGTCATTAGAATAATTTATAATATATATTTTGTCATTACATGTGTAAAAAACAAATGTGTTTAAAGCTTATCCTATTTATAAGTCGTGTAGGTAACTGTTGAATGTTTCGACAAATTTACGAGTACAAAAACTTATCTCTTAATCTTGTCACGATAGGCTTAGTTTTCTATCTATATTTTTCTATTGTCTACGTTTTCTTTAGCTTTTTAAGAGATGCCGATGCATCTGTTTTCCAGATGTTGGAAATTTTGAACTAAGGTGTAAAATATGACTTAATTGCACCCGGAAATACTCCTTCATGGGGGTTCATGAATATTGCGTAGATTTAAGGTTCATGCGTTTTTTAAGCACTTTGTTCGTATGACTTGACTAAGAAACATATCTTCCCTGCGTGGCGCTTTGTCAATAAAAGTTTGTTAAAGTGACGAACCGATATTTCTTTTAATAATCCCCCATATTCCAATATTAGTCGTAACAAGTTATAACGACCAATCAAAACGAAGAATTCTCAAGAAATCTCAAGAAAAGTCAAGCTTACGTGAAGTGAAGTGAAGTCAAGCGAAGTGAAGATCGTAATTCCATCCCAGTGCTCAAAATTCGTACTTTTAGGACGCGCGTATACTTTTCACTGTCGAAAAGACAGTTTGCTTGAGGTAAACAATAGTATATTATGCACGGAAAGCAAAACGTAGTTTTGCTCCCGAGAATATATTTTTGTCTCAAGACAGAGTTTTGCTCCCTAACTTCAGGGAGCAAAAGACGACTTTAACAGCATGAGTGAGAAAAAGTCATTTAAAGTAATGAACATTTTTATTTATACCACTAATTTTGGTTTTTTGTCGCTTTCCAAAGAAATATCGAATTCTAGAAACTCCTCAAATATGGAAAAAGGTTCCTTAAGATTTAATAAATTTTGTATTTCTCCTAAAGGTGTTTTAGTAACTTCTTTTGACTGAATTTTTTCAGTCAAAAGAATTTGAAGCATTATGAATTTTTGAAGTCATAATGCTTTTTAATCAAATCATATTGTAAACTTCTTTACGCACAAATTTCTTAACTTCATTTACTTCGTTTTTTTAATTTTTTTTTAATTTTTTCAGGTAAATCACAAGATGAAACGTCTTCCTTTCGTACACGATCCTGGTGGTTATCTAATATAATAGTATTATAATTATTATTCTATTAATATTCAATGATACTTATTTATATGTGTGTATCCGAAACAAATTATTATAATATTAAATATATACCACTGTTGTCAGAACTAGATTTGATTTCGTCTCTGGTAAATCAAATGAAGAAGAGTCTTATTTTTGTTTACAATACCGACTTTTATCTAAAAATGTAGAGATACATTTATTTACATTTCAATAAATACATTACGTCTTTCATAAATTTTTCATTTAATGTTTTTACAATATTTAATTGTTTAAGTATAAATATTTGATAATTTTACATTTAGATAATAATTTGATGAATATAAAATATTCTGACACAAACATCACATATTAATTTTATTAACAAAAGGAAAAAAAGTTTTTAAGATTTTCTTCATTATGTATACATTATAATGTATAATAGGGCGAATGAGAGGGTTAAGG
>JABFOU010000275.1:0-10576 GCA_022817745.1 Scelioninae gen. 1 sp. ZL-2020 | reverse complement strand
GCGTCTGATCTCTCCGAGTGCAGTTTTAAAACATTCGCAGTGTTTAAAAACATGAGAGATGCATGGTTAAGTCTAATTCAAAACAAGCTGAATCGATTAGAATTAAAGTAAATGATATGAATGCTTAAATATATTCAACATATTAGGCACCACAAAATAAATTTTACGAAAACGAATTTGTAACAATGTTAAATCATAAGGAACCAGCATTGATCCTTGGGGACTTAAATTTTAAACATAAAAATTGCGGATGCAAGGGAAATAATAGTAATGGGGTTTTATTAATTAAATTCATAATCAGAAGACAGATAACTTTAATTCATCCAGATTCGTACACTTATTTCCCTAACAATCATAGATTAAATCCCAGCGTATTGGATCTGGCAATTATAAAAAATTTCAAATACAATATAAGTGTAGAAGCATTATCTGAATTATCTTCGGACCACCTGCAAATTAAAATCAAAACCAGTGACGAAGAGATCACATTACAACCATACGTAAAACGAAATTCTAAAAATACAGACTGGGTCAAGTTTAGAGAATTCCTAGAAGAAAAAATAGTAATAAACAAGACCCTAAATTCTGAAAAACAAATAAATGAAACCATAAGCACACTAACAACAAACATAAAAAAAACTTTTGAACATGCAACACCAATAACTAAATTAGCAGAAATAAATAAACTTTCTAAACACATAGTATACAAGATAAAAATCAAAAACTATATTAGAAGAAAATTTCAAAAAGATAGAAAAACATACAGAACACTTCTTAATAACTATTAGTTACTAACTAAGTAACTACTACTTACTAACCAAGTCAAAAAATCAATTCAGGAGTGGAGAATACAAATATGGACAAATAAATTATCTAAATTAAATGTAAAAGATAAAACTATATGGTAACGGTAAGCCACAAAAAATCTTTCAAAGTACAAATACTCCAATACCATCCCAGTAATAAAAGTAAACGACAAAAATTACACGACCAGTCAGGAAAAGACGGAAATAATAGCTAAACAATTTGAAGAAACTCATAAATTAACAAAAGATTTTGGTAACAGATTAAACGATAGCAAAATAAAACAAATAGTAAACAAATTCAAAGTAAAATACACTAGTGAAAACAAAAAAATTACATTAACTTCACCAAAAGAAATAAATAAAATAATCAAAAAACTAAAAAATACTAAGGCTCTAGGAAAGGACGAAATATCTAATAAAATGTTGAAAAACTTGAACGAAAATCCCTAGTACAACTGACTTACATTTACAATTCATGTTTGAAAAATTCTTATTTTCCTGAATGCTGGAAAGTTGCAACAATCGTACCCATTCTCAAATCAGGAAAGAATCCAACGAACTCAAAGAATTACAGTTTACTAAACACAATGATTAAACTGCTGGAAATACTAATTCTTGATAGAATTAAAAAAACAGGGTATCTGGATGTTATACTCAAAGATCATCAATTCGGATTTCAAAATAAAAGATCAACAGTACAACAACTTTTTAGACTTGTAAATGAAATAACAATACAATTTAATCTAAATAGATCAACTGCTATAACATACATCGATATAGAGAAGGCCTTTGTAATATTATCAAAATGATACAAAATTATCTGAATGATAGAATCTTTCAAATTAAAATAGATAACTGTTACTCAACAAATAAAATTGTCCATGCTGGATTTCCTTAAGGATCAATACTGTGTCCAATACTCTTCCTTATTTACATCAATGACATGCCAGCATATATAAACACTGGATTAGCACAATTTGCAGACGATACGGCAATTTTTGCATCATCATGGAAAGCCAACAAAGCTATTGAACATATTAAAACGCAGTCACTCTTAGAAAAAATCATTACCGTCAAAACTTTAAAAATCTTGAAGTGTATTCATTTGAATATAAATTTATTTTTTTTCGTGTCAGCATTATATTTTAAAATCAATGTTTTATAAATTTAGAAGTAATCGAAATGAATTTCATCGCTACTTAATAAACTTTTTGATTCTAAAATAAAAATGTTGACTCAAAATTTTATGATTTTCATTCAATATTTTCAGTTGATACACGCACATTATTATAGATTCAACAGAAATATTATCTATTAAAATAAAACATAAGTTACCATGAGAAAACGTATTCATTGTTATCTTTTCATAGATTTAATCGTTATTTTTGAATAAAAATAAATGTAAGGTTTTTTACGCTTTTCCTTAATGTAATAAAAGTAAAAAATGTATATAATTATATTATATAAACAAGATGTAATAATGTGCTGTATATAAAATAGTTAAGTCTAGTTGAAGTACTGTAGTATACTATAGGTATATGATATGAAAAATTCATGTAAATATACATTTTGTAAAACTTGTATAAATCCAATGATAGAATAAAGCAACTTCAAAAAAAAAATAAATAAATAAACGACCGTCATGCTTCGAGTTGATTGATTCCACGCTTCTACATGCCGGTGCTCACGCACACGACAATAACTTTCCTACTGTCCGCACACCAAGTCTCTTAAGAGTCTTTGAAGGTGACTACCCTTTTTCAGTTACTTATAATGCAAATATTTAAAAAAAAACTGTTCATTTTTTGACATTGCGGCCATTGAAACTTTTGATCAGGACCAGTTCAACTATCTTATACTGAAATTGCAACCAAATTGAGCGAGACCAAATTTACATTCACTTTGTGCGGGGTCCTTTGCAGAAAAACTTTTTATTATGAAATTATGTGAACTGTGCAACAAAATTATATAATAACAATTTTAATTTTCATGATAATAACCTAACATTTTATATATATTTTTTCATATATGAAAAAACATAAAAAGCCATATTTTCATGATTTTTGTTATGAAATTGCACATAATTCAATTATGACATTAAATTAATGTAAATAAAATTCCACATGAATTATATTTAATTTAATAATTTCCGTGTATAAAAATAAGTATGAAAAATTGGATAACTAACCAATTATTTAATTAATTAATTATCCCTAGTCGTGTTAGAGACTAGTATGACATGAGCCTGGATAAGCATCGCCATTATTTTATCCATTTTATTACTATACTATTATAGTAAAATTAAACAACTAGAACATTAATATTATATTCACTTGATCAATGCGCGCAAGAAATTGTTTGCTTGCGATTCTATTATATCTTATCAAATATAATATATATATATATATATATATATATATATATATATTTAATGCAGCATATCTATAGATATACTGCATTAAGTATATCTATTAGAAATTAATTGCGAAGATCTTTTCGATTATATATATTGCAATTGACTGTAGCTATTGAAAATATTGCGTCACAAAATTTATATTTTCAGCGTGAAAACATAAAAATAATCAGATAAACATTAAATTATAATGCAAATTTGTTGAATAATGATTCGATATTAGAATTGTTAATGACAAAAAAAAAAACAAAAAAATCAAAATTGCGTGAAGGTTTTGTCTGGGCATGAATGGGTTGTCTTTAAAACATGATTCATTTTTTTAATTACCTCGTATTAAGCAATTTCAGAAACTGCTGCTATATCAATATTAATTTTTTAATTGTATTAAGTAAAACGTAGATAGGGTGGTACATAATTCTAAATAATTCGTATCTTTAAATTAGTATAACTGTTTACAGGTATAATTAACTTAGCTAAAGGACAAATATTCTATTTACGGTTCAAAAAACTACTTCAAACGTCTAAATGCTCATGGCACCTCGGCTATAATGTACTGTTATTTATATATACAAATTGCAGTAACAGCTCGGTATTATATTTCATATAATAAAAAGGATTTCTTTGTATATACATTTTTAGTGGCCCTGAAAAGGGCCGATTGTTATTTTGTTGTTGCTTTATAGTATAACAAATTCACATTTAGCCTCCAAAACCATATAAAGTACGTCCTTGACGTTTCAAAGCGTATACAACATCCATAGCTGTAACAGTTTTACGTTTAGCATGTTCAGTGTAAGTTACTGCATCACGTATAACATTTTCAAGAAACACTTTTAATACACCACGAGTTTCCTCGTAGATTAAACCAGAAATGCGTTTGACTCCACCACGACGAGCCAATCTGCGAATAGCTGGCTTAGTAATTCCTTGGATGTTATCACGAAGAACTTTCCTATGACGCTTAGCTCCTCCTTTTCCCAATCCTTTTCCTCCTTTACCACGGCCAGTCATTTTATCTTACTTATTATTAAAAGTGTTTTGAATGAACTACAACACAAAACTGTTAAAATTCACCCCCTGAATTTTCGATTATATACATTTGTGAAAACAAGCTATCCCTTCCATAAAAGTTCCGCCTATTGAGTTTGATCTATCCCCACTCATGAAAATTTAACTAATATGATGTAAATGTGGAAAAATTCTTTTTCAACGACAGAAGCATATTTTGTATAATAAACGTACAAATAAATAATTTATTTTGTCATAATTTTTTAAAATTGACCTACTCGACAATTGTTTAGTCAATCATTTATTAATATTTTATTTAAAAGATATAAACAATGAATTTCAAATAACAAAAAATATCTTTTTCCATATAATTATTATATTAAAAATCCTAATTATAAATATTGAAAATGTTTTTCTATGTTTTGAAACATCAATTGAGGACCTTGGTGCAATAATCACGTAAGTCGAAAAAATGAATTTCGAGAAAAACAGAGATGAAGTTTCAAAATCGATTTAAAGAATAAAAATACTATACTAAGGTTCCAAATTTTGTATACAGTCTTAGTATGTTGTAGTTAAGATATTTGAACAACATTTATTCAATTATATATTATGTTTTTATTCAAGATTTTCAAAAATTACAATTGAAACTAACGCGATTATTGAATAAATGTACATTAAGATATAACAAACGCATGAAATATATATATATGTATTGATATATAATGAAGTCTAACAGTAAATAAATCCTTTTATAATATATAATGAATAATATAAAAATAATATAAATATTGCATAATATAGAACAGTTAAGTAAACTTTCAATTAAAATGATCAATATATGCCAATATTCTTGGTGTCTAACGATAGAATACATCTTAAAATGTAAACACGAAATCCAAAATATGTAAACTCGACCACACGGGTTCTTTAGTGAATACGTGAAAACTGATTATCAAGTTTTCATTATATTTTTATTATTAATATACTAAAGGGTTAAAAATTAATGCGAATTAGAATTATCGCAGCACGATAAAACTTTTTTAAACTTTTTTCCGGGCACAGGTTTATTTGTTGAAAGCGAAACATAATTTTTGCGGCTATTTCGTCGTTTTTTCGCGACATTTCTTTTCCAGTTAGGTTCATTTTTTTTTCGTTTAACCCCTTTTTGCTTAGATGATGTATCACTTTCCGTTGAACTACAATCGCTATCCATTCTGAGTATTTTTCGAACAGTGATTATAGTTCTATTCAATATTTGTATATGTATACAAATATTGTTCCCCACCAAGAAAATCATGATACATGCAACAACCGCGTAAAGCGACTTACGCTATTATTGCGTACACTCAATCGCAGACCAATAGTTAATTAATTTTTTTGAAATGTGTATATAAGATAAAACTAAAATATTTTGTACACATACAAATAAGGGTTGAAATAATCGATTAAGCCCATTTACTGAAAACCCGCGTAAGTCGACTTACGCGGTTATTGTACCCAGGTCCTCAATTACGTTTTCACGAAAAAATATTATTTTTAGGATACCTAAATAATGTATCAGGGTTTTAAAGAATTGTATGAATTGTACCAAATGGTTATTCAAAGCAGATCCAAATAAAAAAATGTTATTATTGTACATAATATTGTTAGTAATAATAAGTATTTAATTTACTTTTATCGAATAATTCGTTAAAGAATTGTTGAATATGTTTTGTTTATAACAATTTTTAATAACATAATTTTTATCCTAATCTTTATTTTTGATAATTTTCAGTTTTTGAATTTATTAGTTCTATATGTGTCAAGATTTATACTTAATACATAAATGATAAAAGGAACAATAACATTTACAAATATAAAGAAGCTTACAACTTTTAAACGCTTTAAATTAATATTAGAAATTTGTTTCAGTCGATATTAATTTCAGTTAGAAATCTAAATTTAATATTTATTAACAGTGTCTTGTGATTGGATGAATGTTAGTTATGATTTTTCAAAACATAACTGATAGTGTCTAGTGACAATTAAGAAGAATGTAATGAAAGTGTTTTTAAATTTTTAATGTTTGTAACTTTAATTGTGTCTAGGGTATATGACTTTCTTCCATAATGAAGAGTCTTACAGAAAGTCATAAGGACGAAACACTTAACATCTTTTTTTTTATATTAATATCATATTTTTTTTGTTTATTAACAATTTTTTTTTAACAATACCTTTTTTGTTGGTTAAATTTAAATATATAATTGTTTTTCTGTAGTATTTAAATTTTTTTTTTCTTTTCTTATCTTTCTGTATTTACATTTAAACCAGTAATGAAGCAAAGTTTCAAAATGAAAACATATCATTACAAAATAGGTTTAAATATAAATTTATGTTTTTTTAATTTTTATCCAAATCTTTATTTTTAATAATTTTCAGTTTTTGAATTTATTAGTTCTATATGTGTCAAGATTTATACTTAATACATAAAATACATACCATTTTATTTGAATAATTAAAATATTATTCAAAATTTCTATATATATATATTTATTCAATATAAATTAAATAATAATTAAAATATTAAATATTACTAAATCTACGTTATATTTATTTATATTTCCTCTCAAATTAAGTAAACCACTGTAATTAGAAAATGCATTTTTTTGTTAATTACCTATTCAAATATAATATGCTATAAACAATACTCTATATCTTAATATAAAAATGTTATATTTATTTGGAATTAGTATTATATAGTAGCATATGAAAAGAGCTTGAAAATTAGTTTATTTTTATTCTTATGTTTGAAGTTGTTTATGTTTATAAATGAGTGTAATAAAAATTTATTGGAATTATTTTATAGTAAAACGTCTTTAAATATTAATAAATTTGCGACCAGAATTCAAAATACAAAATCTACTAACATCACTAACGAAAATTAAATATTTATATAGCAAAAAAAAGAAACATAATTACTTCTTCAAGTCTAGAGTCACAGAGTTAGTGATTTTTTATATTAAACAATAAATATGATATGAAAAAAATTGTATATATATTGAAATATTCCTATTAATTGGGAAAATAAAACTAAAAATGAAAATTCATTTATGAAAACAAAATAAAAATTGCAGATTGTTTTTATTGGTTACTACACCTAAAAACTTTTCTCAGTTTGTCAGCCAAAACTATACAATAATATGAAACAAAAAATAAACCCAGACAAACTTAATAAAAAGTCAACAAACCTGGGTTTAGTTTTTATGTAATTTTATTTACTGATGTGGGCTATGAAACTGACAAAAGATTTGCAGCAAATCGCTTGAAGAATCACCACCTTAAATGTAATAACTTAAATTCAATTTTCTCAAAACTAATACTGTAGAATAAGGATTTTGTTATATATAATAATCCTAAACTTTGATTAGAATTAAAAAAAGATATGCAATATTAATAAATTCTTTGTTTGAAAATATTTGGTAGCCCTGAAAAGGGCTGTTGTAATAGAGTCGACCAGCTGTAGCAAAAACTATGCCGTTAGAAAATTTATTTCTTCTTTGGGGTTACTTTAGCTACAGCTTTTTTCGGTTTTGGAGTTTTTGGTTTAGCCGGAGACTTTGCAGATTTTTTAGAAATAGCTTTTTTCGTTGCTGCCGGTTTTTTGACAGCAGCTTTTTTCTTGTCTTGTTTAGCAGCAGCGGCTTTTTTAACAGCTGCAGGTTTTTTAGCAGCTGGAGATTTCTTTTCTACAGTCTTCTTTTCTGTTACCTTCTTCTCGGTTTTTGCTTTCTTTTCAACTTTAGCTTTGTTTTCTGTTGCTGGTTTCTTAGCGGCAGCCTTTTTGGTATTAGATTTTTTAGCAACAGTTTTTGATTTTACTGATTTTTTCTCAGCTTTTGCTTTATTAAGTTTAAACGAACCGGAAGCACCTTTTCCCTTAGTTTGAAGTAAAACACCGTTATCAACTGCATTTTTCAAATATTTCTTGATGAACGGCGATAGCTTTTCAACTTCAACTTTATAAGTGGCAGCAATGTATTTCTTGATAGCTTGAAGAGAAGATCCACCATGTTCCTTTAAAGATGTTATAGCTGCAATGACCATTTCAGAAGTTGCCGGATGAGTTGGTTTAACACGAGGTTTTTTTACTTTCGCTGCTTGCTTCTTAGGAGATGCCTGAGCAGGAGAAGACGAAGCTGCATTAACTTCTGAAGTTTTTTCACTCATTTTGCAGTTGTAAATTTTCTTTAGTACTTGCAAAAGTTCAGAAAATACTGTAATACGTATTAGTACGTAAATAGCACTCGAAAGTATATTCATCGCAGCACAAAGTGTCCAATATCAACTGCTAGCACGAACCATGGAGAGAGACTCCCTCAATTTAACTCTCTCTGCTTCAATAATACTTGAACACACGTTACTCAATTTTAGAATAAACTTTAATTCTACTTAATATATTGTACATCGTACAATCTAATATATAATAAATAAAGAAAATTTACTCTTTTCAAAATATGAAAAACTATACTTTTTTATCAAACAACCTATATCTCAAAAAAATATTTGTTTTAATCTTTTACCATGTACACTGAATGTAATCTAACATCGTTTAAGGAAATTGTTAATAATTTAAAATATTTACATTATAAATACATAAACCTTATTTTTATTTGTTGATAAAACATTAATCTTTGAAATAAAAAAATTTTGTTCATTTGTAGAAAGTCAATTTCTTCTATTACAATATTAAATTCAGTTTTCTTACGAACAGCTTTTCTGTTCAAGTAAGAGTAGATTTGCAATGGATTATTCTTATTACAAATAACCAAAAAAATAATTCAAAATATTAAGTTTCGTGATATTCATTGACAGGATATATTTTTTTTTAACATCATCTATACTCTTATTATTTATGATCCAAATAAACAATCACTTATAATATAAATCTTTCAATAGAAAATCATATTATATTAAACCATACAAATATTGGTTTTGGATGTTAAAATAATACTCAACAAATAATTATTTATATTATTACAATGAATTTTTATTGAAAAACATAAAGGTAATATTTAATATACTTTTAACCATTATAATATAAATTATGTGAGAAAATAACAAAAAACAATATTCTTTTTTACTTCTATGATGATGAAACAGTGATGGTTACTTACAATATATAGGTATGAAATTAACATTTCTATCTATTTTTATACATTTCGGTTACTAAATTCTGAGATAATTTTATTAATTTTAATTTTAGGGCCACCCAAGACGATTCTTTTCAATTAATAAATCGATATTTTATATAAAGCAAAGAAATATCCTTAATTGCAACGTAAATTAGCGTAATTTTTTTAAACTGCTAGTAATATTGAAGCAAAAAAAGTTTTCTCAAATGATAATATGTGAAAAATATATGGATAACTTGTAATTGAAACTTTTAAAATGTTTGAAGTGTTAGTGTTACTGAAAGGACAAAGATATGAAATTTAAAGAAACTTTTTAGTACATTATTTTTCCAATAGCAAACAATATGTTTTAGGTCAAGTGGTTCAATATTTAAATTCGCATAAAATTTGAAAAGAGTGGGTCATTGGTATTATTCGAAATAACACTTTAAATAATGACACTAATAACAGAAACAATAAAATAATTCGAACCGCTTCCTAAACTTTTTCTCAAATCCGAAAGTGAATTTTAAAATATAAATCGTTACTTTTAGTTTGCGGGCATATGTTTGCAACTAAATTGATACATTGATACATTGATATATTGTATATTTTTATATTTTATGACAAATTATACTAAAAAGCATGTTCTTTTTAATATTAATTGGACATTTTAATGCCAAACATCGAAATTGGAATTGTTTGGGACACAATAAAAATGGAATACTACTAAATAGTTTTATCAATAATATGGGGTTTCCGCATTTATTGGCCGGGCCGACCGTGGCCATTCCGGACGTCTAAATGCGAACGATCTATTCGGCCTCGGCGAGAAATTTCGGTGTGTAGTGTTGGCAACCGTGAACCGTATTTTAACCTTTCAATTTTGATATGAACGCGATTAATGTTAATTCCAGTACTCTTCATGATTCCAGTGTAAAATAGTCAGGTAAACAAAAAAGGCAAGTATAAATAACAAATATTTATTTATTGTAAATAATTTCGATATGAACGCGATTAAGGTGATATTTCAGTCACTTTGTCTACAAAACGTGTGTAGTTACTGAGTGAGTATTTCAATGTTTTAACCAAAATAAAGTATATCCGTCAAAACTCTCATTTTAGAAGATTTGACAGATATACATTTTATTAAGTAAAATTTTTTACAGTTCCTGCAGTAACTACACGCGTTTTTC
>JABFOU010000274.1:0-10580 GCA_022817745.1 Scelioninae gen. 1 sp. ZL-2020 | reverse complement strand
GTATTTTGTTTAATTATGTCTATGTTGCGACTACAATGTCGCAAGGCGGGCGGTATGTTCCGCTATGTATGCGCGGACTTATGTTTTGAGTTTGGAGCCTACATGTGAGTGTGTGTGTGTGTGTGTGTGGTTTCGCGCCTACCGAATTTGGGAAAGCGCGCTAATTAATTAGGATGCGAGTGAGCGTCGCCCTGATCACCGCTCGATCTTGGCCATAACCTTGTATCAAAAGCTCGAGTACCTTTGTATCGAATAAAACCGCAATAAATAATTTACAGTGAATCTTATCGCATTAACTTCAGTGTTTTGTTTTTTTTCTTTATTTGATCGAATTCCCGTGTCGCTTTTTGGTACAATTTGGCGCGTGAAGGAGTTAGTGCGCAGATGTTCGCCTCCTCTGGGTAACGCAAACATTGGTGACCCCGACGTGATCCCTAGAGCCCAGTAAAATTCCATATCTGCACCTAGGTGAGAAAAAGGGTCTGGGATCCTCTGAAATTCAAAAGAAAAAAAAGGAATTTTGGGAAGCACGTGATCATTTGGAAAAAGCTCGAACGTTCGAGAAAGTTCTGTGTGAGAAGGATAGCGAAGGCGCTGCGTCTTCGTCTTGGATGACGTCATAACGATCCCACTCTTACACCACAGGGATCCCCACGCACGCTGGTACCACCTCCTTGGGACCAGCCCCTTCTACTACCACGGATCCCCACCGCTACCTTGACCACACCTGCCAGCACCTTGCGGGAGAGGCCCGCATCTCACCTCTGGACCAATTTCGAGCGGTATCTCGCGAACGGCTGCTCCCTCGAGCTCGAGACTGAAATTCAAGGTACACCTTTTCATGCTACAACTCCATGGAGAAGATCATTTTCTCGTCAAGTAATTTTACATACAAGATGGGAGTTTCTGTATGCTAATCACGTTCATAACGTGTTATGTCGAGCTTGAGCTAATGCTTGCAGTGCTTTCGAGTTTATATCGGGATTATAACGCCGACGTCCGCGAGCATCGTCTGCTCCGTCGGCTATTGGACACTTACTGTTAAACTTATATGCGTAGGGACACCACGTCCAAGAGTCCGTATACTCCGTGGCTCCGTGCACACCGTGCGACCTATACAGTGAAGCGCGTGTCACGCTTTAGGTCTTGCTGCATGACGTAACCGATTGTCCGAGAGTCCGTATACTCCATCGGTTCATGCCAGCCTTGTGTTGTTAGTTAGTGACAGTTTACAATCGTGAATTTTGGACCCGTGTGGGACACATCCTGAGTGGTGACGTCCGTGAGCTTCGGTTGGTCCGTACACCCGTGACGGTCGATAGTCATATGTCAGTAGCTCATTTGCTGATATCGTGGCGAACAACTAGTAACTCTGCATTTACTGTGCTTTATCGCCACTAACAGACACTTGACATCCTGATATGGCCACGTCGAACAAACAAGGTACGCCCGAGTTTCAACGGGCTCTTGATGCTATAACGCAGCTGTTTACTTCTATTGACACTGCAACTGCGTTCCTTGACGCAGACGTTCACTTCTCCGTTGCAAAGGCTAAGGCAAGACTCGCTTATATCCGCCCGCTGTGGAGTCGATGCCGTGAGCTGCATGAGAAGATTTTGATTGAATCTACATCAGAGCTTCAAGAGACGCACTCTTATTTCGTTAGTCAAGAGTTCAACACCAGAGAACTTCAGTTTCTTGAGGTAGTTGACGCGATAGAAGAACACGTCGCCGAAGATGATGCCGCTGCCGCTGCTTCCGCCACGGCCACCCTGCTCCAAACCACACAGGCTGCACTTCCAATACGTAAACCTACACAGGTACCGCGTATCAATCTGCCGAGATTCTCGGGATCATTCGCGGAATGGCAAACGTTTTCTGGCTATTTTACAACGTTAATTATCGATGACGAGTCGTATGACGACTTACAGCGATTGCATTATTTGCGATCTAGTTTAGATGGTGAGGCCGCGCAATTGATTCAAAACCTACCTACCGTCGCGGCTAGTTTTCCCACTGCGTGGAAAAAGCTCACTAAACGCTATGCAAGTAACCGTCGCACGGTTTCCGCTTATTTAGACAAGTTGTTTGCCATTCCTGTCACATCTCGAGACTCTGCAGTTGAGTTGCGACGAGTACTCGATACCACAACAGATATTGTTGACGCGCTATCGAACCTTACCCGTCCGGTTGACACTTGGAGTGACGTACTTGTCCATCTGACTGTATCCAAGCTGGACAAGTCCACTCGCCAAGCGTGGGAATTGTCATTAGGACACCTCGAGGAGTATCCCACATTCAAATCTCTTACTGATTTCCTTGAAATTCGTATTCGCGCATTGGAAGTCGTAACGACGGATTCCAAACCCTGTAGTAATTCAAACTCGAACAAATCGCAAAAGGTTCACTCGCATAATGCTAAGACTGGCGCTCAGTCAAATAACTCCGCAACGAGCAAGCCGTGCCCCGTGTGTAATGGCTCTCACAAAATTTACTCTTGTCAGCAGCTGCTACAAATGCCAGTTGATAGACGATATGATTTGATGAGAGAACGCTCTCTTTGCAGTAATTGTTTGTCATCGGGACACTATAGTCAAGCGTGCAAGAGTACACATGTATGTAAGCATTGTCAAAAGCGTCATCATTCTTTATTACACAAAGGTGCTACCGTGCAGACATCTGCATCCAACCCCAGTTCGTCGCCACCCTCGCATGCAAGTATGCACTCTGCAACGAGTACGGAAACATCAGTTCCTACTCACTTTTCCGCGAATTTGAAATCAACTCATGTAGTCTTGGCGACGGCTTGGGTGTTGGTATCTGGGTCCTCCCCACAGCGTGTAAAAGTGCGTGCCCTGCTAGACCAGGGCTCTACTCATACACTAGTAACAGAGTCACTAATTAATGTTATTACTTGCAGCATGTATCCGGTCAGTGCGACTTTGAGTGGAGTAGGTGATGTGACCGCCGGGAAGGTGACTCGGGCAGCACCATTAACAATCTCTCCAGTACACGGACAGGGGCCGGCGTTGTGTGCCGATGCGCTAGTCGTGTCATCACTTACGTCATACACGCCGAGATTCCGCCATCCATTGTCACAATGGCCCCATTTACAGGGCCTGAACCTGGCGGACGATGATCCATTGTCGACCGCACCAATCCAGTTGATCATCGGCGCCGACCTCTATCCCTACCTCTTACGGGACGGGTTACGTCGAGGCGATATTGGCCAACCTGTTGCTCAAAGTACCATTTTTGGATGGGTTCTCTCAGGAGGCACTGGTCAGATTGATCGTCGAACCCCACCGCAGATTCATGTTCATGTTGGCTCTACTCGCAACTCGTTAGATTTCTTGTTGAACCGATTTTGGGAAACGGAGGAGCCCCCAGATATCGCAGCACCATCGGAGAGTGACGCTCAATGCGAGCGCCATTTTGTTGACACGGTGTCTCGTACGACCGAGGGTAGATTTGTGGTTCGAATTCCGTTCGTTGAGTTTCCCCCATCGCTCGGACAGTCTCGTGATCGAGCCGATAGGCTGCTTCTCAGCCTCGAACGACGATTGGTCAACGATCATGCTGTGCGAGATCTATATAACGACTTCATGCGTGATTATGAACGTCAAGGTCATATGTCATGTGTATCGCAAGGTGAGACTGATGTTGATCAGTACATATATCTCCCTCATCATCCCGTACTGAAGGCCACTAGCGCCACCACAAAGCTACGCGTTGTCTTTAACGCATCGTCGCCTATGACAAATAATAAGTCACTGAACGACCTACAGCATATAGGTCCCAAGCTCCAATCTGATGTGTCCCTTGTCATTACGCAGTGGCGTGCTCATCGCTTTGTTTATTGCGCAGACATCGAAAAGATGTATCGCCAGATTTTGGTACATCCCGATGACCGCAAGTATCAGTGTATTAGATGGCGTTTTTCTCCCGCTGACCCTATCCGAAGCTACACCCTCAATACCGTAACATACGGAACCGCAAGTGCACCGTATCTTGCCCAACGCGTGCTAAAACAATTGGTCGTCGAGGATGGTGATAAGTATCCTTTAGCTGCATCCATACTTTCAAGTTGTTTTTATGTTGATGACTGCCTCTTCGGAGCTGATTCATCGGCCGCTATAAAACAGATTCGTGATGAAGTTATATCGTTGTTACGTCAGGGCGGGTTCGAACTCCGCAAATGGGCAAGCAACCACCCTGACCTACTCGCAGATATCTCTCCCGAGAATCACGGATTGGCATTGGATCGCACTGTGAATGCAGAGGACTCCTTGAGAGTTTTAGGCTTGGTGTGGAATCCACGTTCTGATACGTATCAGCCAGTCGTTCATTGTGATCCATTGACCATCATTACTAAACGGACAGTACTTTCTGCAATCGCACGACTGTATGACCCGTTAGGCTGGTTTAGTCCCGTGGTGATATCCGCCAAAATATTTATGCAATCACTACATAAACTTAAGTTAGACTGGGACTCCAAGCTCCCCGACTCACCTCACCATCAATGGACTGAGTTTTACTCCGCATTGCCCAATCTTCGTCAAATATCAATCCCTCGATGGACTAAACAAAATGACAACCCTATTGTTTGTGAGCTGCATGGATTTTCTGACGCCTCGATGAAAGCTTGCGCGTGTGTGGTCTATCTACGCACTGTATCCCGCAATGGACAGATCACTCTGTCCATCCTTGTCAGCAAAACCAAGGTTGCCCCGTTAAAGGAACTTACAATACCGCGGTTGGAACTGTGGGCCGCAGTCCTATTGGCTCGAGTTATTAAAACCCTCCAATCACTTCCAACCCTAGCACAACTGCCTGTGTATTGTTGGACCGACTCGAGCATAGTAATTGCCTGGCTGAAACAGCAATCTTCAACCTGGCAGACGTTTGTTGCCAACAAAGTGGCCTTCATTCACTCTACTTTGCCGAGTGTGGAGTGGCGCCATGTGTCTGGCGTTGACAACCCAGCGGATATTGCCTCCCGAGGGATATCGCCTAATCATTTTTCAGAATGCTCGCAATGGTTAGGTGGGCCAGAGTGGCTAGTTCGGCCCCCTGAGTCTTGGCCATCAGTTACCCCTACAGTACCTACAGATGTAGATTTGGAGTCTCGCTCCATTTGTCTTGCTCATACCGCGCTGAGAGACACGCTGACCGACTTCAGTCGTTTTTCCAGTTGGCATCGTCTGTTACGATGCGTTGCATGGATTCGACGATGGCCTTCTCGGATTCGTAATCGTGAACCTTTTACTGAGGTGCCATCGTCATCAGAGATACACGCTGCCAAAATGAGTATAATAAAGCAGCTACAAATGTACCAATTTGAGGAGGATATCAAAACGTTAGCTGCATCTAAACTCCTCGTTCGAATGAGTCAGATCCTTAGCTTAAATCCATACCTCGATAACGAAGGAATACTTCGAGTGGGTGGTCGACTTGACCGTTCATCCCTCTCGGAGACACAGAAGCACCCAATTATTTTGAAGAGTCATCATCTGACAAAATTAATTATACGTGCCGCACATGATAAATGTTTGCATGGAGGGCTGTCCCTTACAATGAGCACTCTCCGTTCTGAATTTTGGATACTACAGGCGAAAAAATTGGTGCGTTCGACACTGTTTCATTGTGTGCCCTGTGCACGTATTCGAGCCGATCTTGGGCATCAGCTTATGGGTTCACTGCCCCCACCGCGTATTGAACGTCCTGAACGCGCGTTTGTTCACACGGGCGTTGACTATGCTGGGCCTTTGTCTGTGCGCACGGCGGGCGGTCGAGGTGTCAAGTCACACCCCGCTTATTTCGCCTTGTTTGTTTGCATGGCTACAAAAGCCATACATATTGAAGTCGTTAGTAGCTATGACACTAAGTCATTTCTTGCGGCATATCATCGATTCTGCTCACGACGCGGCTTACCTTCGCACATGTACAGCGACCGAGGCACCAACTTTCAAGGTGCAGACAGAGAACTGACGCAGGCCTTTCGCGACGCCACTTCGAGCCCGGTGCTTCAAGCTCGATTGGCGATTGATACAATTTCATGGCACTTTATTCCACCAGCGGCACCACATTTCGGCGGACTGTGGGAGGCCGGTGTCAAGAGTGTCAAAGCTCACTTGAAACGGTTGATGCAAGGCCGGACTCCCACGTTCGAAGAACTTACAACGCTCACCGCTCGTATTGAGGCCTGCCTCAATTCTCGCCCTCTTACTCCGTTATCTGATCGTATCGACGATCTTGATGTCTTAACGCCGGGACACTTTCTGATCGGAGCTCCACTGACCGCAGTGCCGGCTCCAACGTTATTAGACACGTCCGAATCTCGTCTTTCTCGCTGGCAACGCATATCGCACGCAACCGAATTGTTTTGGCGTCAATGGTCGCACGACTACGTACTGTCGCTACAACATCGATCACGATGGAAACATGTAAATGCCTCCGTGCAAGTCGGCCAAATGGTGTTGCTAGCGGCAGATAATTTACCACCTGCGAAATGGAAGTTAGGTCGGATTGTTGAGGTCGTTTCCGGTTCAGACGGTTTAGTTAGGGTAGCTAAAGTTCGCACCGCCACCTCCACGTATACAAGAAGCATTTGTAAACTCGCGTTATTGCCAGTGTGGCATGAAGCCGTCTCCGGAACCGAATCCTCAACCCAGTCCGAGCACTCACCGTGAGTGATGTGTGTCACTCATTTTCCTTTTGTATTTTGTTTAATTATGTCTATGTTGCGACTACAATGTCGCAAGGCGGGCGGTATGTTCCGCTATGTATGCGCGGACTTATGTTTTGAGTTTGGAGCCTACATGTGAGTGTGTGTGTGTGTGTGTGGTTTCGCGCCTACCGAATTTGGGAAAGCGCGCTAATTAATTAGGATGCGAGTGAGCGTCGCCCTGATCACCGCTCGATCTTGGCCATAACCTTGTATCAAAAGCTCAAGTACCTTTGTATCGCATAAACCGCAATAAATAATTTACAGTGAATCTTATCACATTAACTTCAGTGTTTTATTTGTTCTTTATTTGGTCGATTTCCCGTGTCGCATTTTGGTACAATTTGGCGCGTGAAGGAGTTAGTGCGCAGATGTTCGCCTCCTCTGGGTAACGCAAACACATTCGAATAAAATATTTAGACACAATTTTTAAAGAATCTGACAATTATGTTACTGTAGATTTTTAAAAATTTTTTTGTGCAATATGAAATTTGGTTGGATTTTTAAATTTTTGAAATCACGTAACTTAAAATCCAGATGTCATATGTATTTAAAATTTTGCAAATACATTTCTTATAACTGATATAATAAAATATTAAAATTTTAAGTCTTAAATTTGAAATCACTCTAATGTTCATGCTTCCTTAAAGAAAAGAAATATATCATGGTGTAATATGTAAAAAAAACTATTTGTTTTGTTGAAAATAAGTGAATAAGGTGCTTCAAATAGAAACATACATTTTTTTTGCTATTTTATATCAATAAATTAATTTTTTTTTAAAATAAATTTCCTTAAAAACGATATTTATTTTATAGTTTGTATGTAGTAATTATGAAACATAAAAATTCTTTTTTTAAATTAGGTATAAGTGGTATAATAAACAAATAAGATTTTAAATGTTTTATTTAGTTTTATTTCATACATATATTACAAAGTATATTTTGGTATAATTAACGATTCATTTTGAATAAAAGGAAATGGCTGAATGTCGATTAAATCGTCGACATTTTTTACAATACATTTGTTTTCTGATTCGACTTTAAAAGCAAAAATGTGTTCATCAAAATAATTAACTGTTAAAGGTTGCATCAATAAAATTACTTTCAATTGTTTGATAAAAATTTTAACAATTTTTCCAAAAATCAGCAAATCATCTTCACCCATCTCAATCACAAAAACCATACCACTTTTATAAACAATGTCCCTGATTTCTACATAATTTGTTGATTCAATTGCTTCATCGTGTTTACTGTTTGGGAAATATTGCATCTTCTCTCGAATGTCAATTACTTCAATTGGTTCATAATTTAATTCGTGGCTACAAATATTGTCTTTTAATTTTAAAAATGCAAGACGTAGTTGGTTTCGAATTCCTAAAGTTTTTAAAACATTTATTCTATTGCTTGAAACTGCAGCTGATAATTTTAATAAATGATGATATGACTCATATCTCATAGACCAATTATATACTTGTGGTCCATTGTTTCTTAATATAGTAATCAAATGCGTCATATTATGGAACTTGTATTTTAAAGTTCCGTACAACTCTAAATACAATTCAAGGAACTGTGGAATCAATTCCTGTAATCTTATTATATGTCCTTCTACTATTCTTGGTGATAATATCAAATCAACAATTTTGCGGAATAAAATATACAAGTTCCACGTTTTATTTTCTCCAGTTATTTTTCCACCTACTAATACACCGAAGTATCGACAAAAAAGAATCATTTCTGCCGCAGACATTTTCAGTTTTTTTTTCTTTGTAATGTGTTATGCTTTGATCTGAGGAACTAAGTTTCTGTCAAATTCGAGATTATCTTGGAGGCTTGCTAGTCTACCATTTAAAAAATCTAAATTAAATAATTTTTGTTCATAAATCAAGTCATGACAAATATTGGTCATCGTATAACTTGCAGTGCCTTCAAATATATCGTCCATCATATCTAAATGACAATTTTCGCAAACATGATAGCCTTCTACTGAGTTGAACACGCAACTTTCTTTGATTCCTGTTTCACTAGGTTTTTGTTTTTTGACATCTTCACTGTAATTTTGAACTGTTCTTAGTAAATCAACGTTTTCTTTTGTTAAGTTTTCAATTTCATCCATATTAGCATTACAAATTCTACATGGATGTCCAAATAAAAAACTATTAGTGAATCCTAGCATTTCATTTAAACCCTGATTATCTCCTAGAACTAAAGCTAATTGAAAATAAACTGTGTGCTTCAAACCATCAATTTCTATAGTAAGTCCATCTTGCCTCAGATCATTTAATTCGCGAATAATTTTACTAAATATTGCTCCATTTGTGCAGTTTTTTTTATCTCTAGCATAAAATAATCCAGTTAACAAAATACTATTCAAATGTGAGGTTACGTTCTGCGGAAAACAAGGAATTGAAGTATAAATGGCACCTACTTTGTTTGATCCAGCATGACTTCCTAACGGATTACCCGTTTCAAACTCATCTTGAAAAACGAATAGAGGAATTAATAATTTGTCATCACAACTTTCATATTTTTTTCCCACAAATTAGCTTGAATGAAATTGGTAATGATATTTTTTTCTTTTCTCAAATTATTAATATAATTTTTAAGTAAACAAAATGATCCAGGAATTTCTAAAAGTAATTTAAGAGATTTTTTTAATGATATATACAATATACGTGCATTTTTTTGTATAGTTGTTATACTTCCGTCTGCATTTACGTAATCTTTGAATCTTGTTCCCACAGTAGAATCTTCAGGCGCATTATAAAGACTTTTTTCTGTATATATTGAAAATCGTTTGTGTTCTGTGTTGAATTTGTCGAAGGTTAAATTTAACTTTACTTTAATTTGTTGCATTGATTTAGTTATATCATCATTGTGCTGAGGCAACAAATCTTTTAAATGTTTTTCAATATAACATAGAAGAAAATTATTTATAAAATTAAACAAAATGTGGATAAACAGTTGTACAACGTTCCGTGGAATCAATGGATTATTGTATAAACTTAAAGTTATATAAACTAACTCAGATTCTAAATTAGTCTCCATCTTAGTTATCTTTTATTACAACACGAAGAACTATGATTACAAACAAATTAAATAAACATTTGATAAATATAAACAGCAATAATTAGGAAAGATCAGCAGTTCTGTTCGCCTAACGCTTTTATAAATTTATTTACGGCAGTGTATGGTTTTCCAACGTTTCCAGCATTTTGGTAACAGTACATTTGTAAAAATGACCAGACGTGTTTACACTCAGATGTAAAATCAATATTCAGGGCGAAAAATGACTTGTAACAGAAGTCGACAGCATGAACAACGTTATTGGTTTGAATTCTGAAATTGTAATTTCCAAATACGACAGAAACTTCAAGATTGCTTGGATTTTGTGGATCTACATCGCCATTAGCACACAAATTTGCAATTGCAACAACGTATGGGCCTACTTTATCAGTTTCACATGAACTAGACCGATACTGTTTAAAAGTAACAAACTCTTCATTATTCTGAAATTAAAAAAAAAATTGTTTATATTTTTATTACAATTATACAAATATTTTTAACTTGAAAATTAATTAATATAAGAAATTTTATTATTATTTTTTTATAGATAGAAATAAAATAGTAATCACTTTTTTGAATAAAAATTTTATTATAACAAATTACCTCGACGCGTAGAATGAATGAATTCTGTACATCATCAAGAATCGTACCAAACGTATGTACTGACGAACTTTTCCTTTTGCGAACAAGAATCCCAAAAATTGCCGATAGACACAACAAAGCTGCAACGTCTTGTTTTCCTAAGAATGAAACATGAAATTATTAATTCGGGCTTGAAATATGGTATTTA
>JABFOU010000273.1:0-10587 GCA_022817745.1 Scelioninae gen. 1 sp. ZL-2020 | reverse complement strand
ATGTTATACCATATAACATATTACCAATAAATTATAAACTCATATTTAAATAGTACTTTTATTTGAACATTACATTTATTACAAGCTGAACAATATACTTGTTGGCTCAACGGTCAGGGACCCGATTTTCTAACCGATGGGAACGAGTTCCATTGATATCTGAATGTATTAAATAGTAAAATATTATTAAGGTACGTTTAGACATCAATGGAACTCGTTCTCATCGGTTAGAGAATTGGATCCCTGTATTAGTATTTTTTTCCCCGTGTAGTTGACGTAAAGGAAACCTTCAGTTGGTTTAAAAAACGTCTTTGTAAAGGTGGCGTAACATGTAAGTATTCTTTGTATGATTCTTTGGTGGTCCTGAAAAGGTCCGATTGGTATGATACTTTAGGTCAAACGTTTGTGTTTCGGCACGGCAAGATTTTAATTGGTTCGGCGCGCGACGACGTTAAGAAACTGTCCAGGGAAGGGAAAGCAGAGACCTCTTCGCGTTCGCGTTTCGAAAACGAAAGTCTGGGCCGTGTGGTTTTCGCGTTGTGTGATTTGTTAATTCGTCCGTCGATTTGACTGGCACGCGTATCGGAGAAGTTGGAAAATACGGGTGAGGCGAGTCGTCGCGTTCTAACGCGTCAATGACCTCGGCGTCGAATTTCTGGTCTCGCGGAATTGGTTCATCTAACAGCGCGTCGAGCTCTTGTTCTAGCGCGGTATCTCTAAGAGATAAGATTGGGGAGCGATCGCGAATTCGCAGCCGACGGAGTTTGCGTCGGTATCGTTGACGTTCGCGTCGCGAATGTCGTGGAGGGGACTGTGGTTCGTCCTTGTTTATAGTTTAATAAAGTTTCTCTAGGATAGAAAAGAACTCGGTATAATCGGGCGCCAGCAAGCTGACAGCCTCGCGTTTACACTGAGGGGAAAGTTTTCGTATGTCGGCCTTTGCCGTTGACGTTGGCCTGGTCGCCTTGTTGACCGGCTTGCAAATATTTTTCACCTTTTTCCTTTTGCCTGGACTCCTCTGAGCCCAAGAGTTATACAAGCACTCGTCTCCTGGGTCAGTGTCGACCGTATTTACGGAGCTTCAGCTGAGCTGAAAATCTCCGAATTCACGGGACAAGGCCACGTTTTAGAGATGCAGGACTTCTTGGTTTGTGTTGAATAATACTGTGGTTTAGTGGCTGGGTCGCTGGGTATTTGCCGAGAATTTCTAGTATCGAGACTTCTCGATAAGCTGGATTCCACCTTTTTTCAAGCTCCGGTCGATAGCTTAAGTGCATTTTACCGTAGCGCCGCCGCAGAATGGAGTTCTCTGATTGGCCGTTGATTTCAGTATCGCCGCATCAATCACGGTTAAGAACAAAAATTTCTTCCACGCGAATTAGCTAATTCATTTATTGACATTCCTAGCACGGACCTTGGAGGGACGCCTTGCGAAGAGTTAGCTTGTTGATTAATTTATGTTCACGTTGAGCGGCCTTGAATTGCCATATCAAAATTAATGCAACGAAATGCCAATAAGTGGTTTTTGACGGAATAACATGAAAGTTAACATTCGTTAACTTGAAGAAATGCAAAATAAAGTACTTTGGTCGATTACGATTCGACCTTGAGATTAACGGTTTTAATATAATGAACTACGCAAAGAAAGAATTAAAGAAAACAAATCAATTTATTCGAAAACAGGTCTCAGGTTTATTTCCATTAAGTGATTGTTTTTGTTTTGGGTTAATCAAATTAATAAACAGCGTATTAAAACCTAAAAAGAAACGTAACATTCATTTGTCGTAAATAGTTAAGCTCCCGCCGGAACGTTTTATGCGGGTCTGGCATAATGTGTTGGCTCAGCTGTTTTGACGTGTCGCGTGTTTACTCGTCCCGCGTTTCGCTCGTGTTGTCGGCACTTTTCTAACTTTTAGCCGTGTTTGTTTGGTTTGTAAGCGGGCAGTCTCGGTGGTCGCGAAATCTGACGCGTCGTGAATTTCGACAATGCTTGAGTTTTTGAACGCTCTCGTTGGCGAAACGTAACCTTGAGTTCTAACGCTTTATTCTGATAGTTCGCCATCGACCTTGAGGAGCAAATGATTTCTTTTTCTCTTTCCAGGATTTTCATGTTTTTCAGGTGATGGTTTTAAAAAAATAAAATTAATTGAAAAGAAAAGGTAGGTTAGTTGTGACATGTTTACTCAAGTCAGGCCATCCTTTTGAATTGGAAAAGACCTTTTCCAGGAATTGTATAAGCAGTAATGGCCTTACTTTCTTCCGATAAAAGAATCTGAAAATAGGCTAGACTCAGGTCTGCAGTGGTAATATAGTTTGCCGAGTGCAGTTGGTCTAAAATAGCTGGAATCTGTGGAAGAGGGTAGGCTTTTTTGTACAATCGTTGATTTTACGGCAATCAACGCAAAAACGGTAACTACCATCTCTTTTTCTAAACATAACCACCGGACTGGCCCAATCACTTCCTGAGAGTTCGATGATTCCATCTCTCAATTTTCTGTCGACTTCGTCGTACATAGCTTCTCTGACCCTCGGAGAAACTCTGTATGCTTTATGTTTTATTGGTTGATGGCCTTGAACATCCATCTTGTGCTCTACTAGGTTCGTAAATCCCAACTTAACCTCGTTGTCAGGAATCATTTCATCTAATATAACCTTCAACCGTACTGACGTTGACGGCGGCCAGTATAATTTACAAGACCTTTTTCTCGCTTCAAATGATTTACCCAAAGCTTCTAATTCATAAAACTATACGAATTGCTCGAATACTAAAATTCTCGAACATTCTCGCGGATCGCTCACGAGAATTAAGGTGCTTGCGGTGTCGAAACTTAGGGTCTTGTGACACGTGGCGAAAAATTTGCATAGAAAATTCGGGGCGATGTCCACTACAATCGCAGCGGAAAATACCTGTGAGTGGTCACTGGGACACCTGTGCCAGCGCGACATATAGATTGGGTGAAATTCAGATTAATAATTCGGCGCGATTATCACGCGACTGACGTTCGATAAAATTCGTGGAAAATCGAACATATTCGGGAGCGTGACCCCCACCAAACGGGGAACTCAGACAGCTCAACTATCAATCGTATGAGTCGCGCGAGAACAATATAGTTGACCTTTGGCTCGCAACAAGAGCGCCCGGACCAGGAAGGGAAAAGTGAATGCCAATTTATTTTCAGGTAGTAAGTAAGGTGATTCGATAAAATCCTTCTACCAATTAAACGCTCGGACTTCGAGCCAATTTTCCAATTCCCGTGAATCCTTATTCTTGTCTCCTGCATTGGCCCTGGACTATCTGGGTCAGCAGGTCCTAATCGTCCTATAGTTCCGCGGTGGACTCACCATCCACAATCGAAATTTTTGAACTTTGAGGGAACATAACTGAGGTAATAAAGGGAAAATTGATCGGGAATTAATCGAATCGTAAATTTCGTTTAATTTAGTAAATAACTTCCGGGTCCGTGGTTTATTGTTAATGAATAATTGATTATTAAAATTTTGAGTCACCTCTTAACTTTGTGTAATTTTCGGTCGGAATTTTAATTTCGAATTAAAATTAAATTTAATCACATCAAAATAAATCGAATCAATTGGGATCACTTTAATTCGAATTAAATACTCCGTGAATAATTCACATCATAACAAATCAAATTAAATAATTTCGCCCTAGAAAATTGATTGGAATCGCTTCAATTTTCAGAAAGAAAATGTTATAAATTGTCGCGAATTTTATCGAAATTGTAAGTTATGTATATAATTATTTATTAATTTTTTGGACAATAAATTTTGAGATTTAAATTAATAGAAAACTCGAGTTATTTATTTTCGCAATTTGCATGATCCTTACGGCCAATCAATTGCACCAGACTAAGCGGTCGTGCCTTTAACAAATTTTATTTTGAACCAATCGCAAACAAAAGTTTGGCGCCCGAACAGGGACACGATTGTTGTGGTTAGGTGAGTTGTTGGCCACTGGATCGGTTATAAATATTGCGATAAAATGGATGACCAGAGTTTATCTGTTATTATTGCTGAAATTAAATTAATCGAAAATGATATTAACCGATTGTTGGTTAATGTCAAAAAATTAGGAGTAAAAAACTTCACTTTAAAATACTTAAATGAAAGAATAAAAAAGGCGAATTCGCTTTATGAACAAGCGAAATCAAAGAATGCCTTACTCCTAGTTTCAGCAAAATCGGAGCAAAAATCTACTATTGGATTTTTGTCAAACAATGATTTTGAAAAGGTTATTATTGCCTTTGAGAATGTTGAAACTTATTTGAATTCGCAAATACAAGATTTAACCCCTGACATAAACGTAGATGTACATAGTCAGGCAGGTGATCTCAATGCGACTATTAATACTTATAGTCAATTTTCATCGCAAATTAAATTACCAAAAATCGATTTGCCAAAATTTGATGGGGATTATACCGATTGGAGTCACTTTCGCGATGTATTTAAATCCACCATACATGAGAATTCGTCTATTTCGGATTCTCAAAAATTTACATATCTATCTTCAGTCCTTTCGAAAGAAGCCCTTAATTGTATAAAAGCTCTTCCATTAAACCGTGCGAATTATGAATCTGCATGGGCAGAATTAGTTGATCGTTACGAAAATCCGAGAATGATAATAAATTCTCTTTTGAATAAATTAACCGATATTCCAAAAGTTAGTGATACTAACTTGGCATCTCTCAAGAAATTGAGAGATACCTATGGTTTGGTTTTGGATTCGTTGAGAAATATCGGAGTTAATGTTGATAGTTGGGATCCAATAATTATTCATTTGCTTACCAAGAAGTTTGAATCAGATTTGAATTTTGAATGGCAAAAAGTATTGGGAAATTCGAAATCATATCCTACTTTACAAACTTTTAAGGAGTTTGTTCATTGTCACATAATGACTTTAGAAGCTATTCAATCGGACAAACATTCATCACAACATCAATCTAAATCTGATCAAGCGAGACAACAAAAATCAAATTCCCATAATACAAACGTGTTCACATCTAAATGCCCAAAGTGTGAGCAATCGCATTCTTTGTTCAAATGTAAATTATTTTTGAATTTGTCTCCAAAGTCTCGATTTGAATTCGTCAAAACAAAGAATCTTTGTTTGAATTGTTTTTCTGGAAAACACAGAGTTAGCAAATGTACTTCTTCTTGGCGTTGCAGGAAATGCAATAAATCTCATAATACTGTGTTGCATTTTGAAAATAGCAATCCATCTCAGGCAGCCTCGATTAGTACCCCAATTACATCCACACATGTGAATTCTGATACGAATTCAATTTCGAAATTAGCTACAATTGTCGTTAGAATTCGATCTTCTGAAGCGCGAGAAGTGCTAACTTGTGCTCTGATTGATTCGGGTTCAGAAAGATCATTTGTGAGTGAAAATGTCGCTCAATTATTGAAATTGGAGAAGGAGAGAATTGACGCAACAGTTTCTGGATTAGGAGGGGAAAATATACAACTGGTAAAACGTCAAGTGGCATTTGAACTTTTACCATATAATAATGAACTGCATTCAATCAAACTGAATGCTCTTGTTTTGCAAAAAATCACCTCTTACAAACCTGTGGAAGTCAATTTTGAAAAAATTCGCGAATTTCAAGGGTTAAAATTCGCGGAACCAGCTGATATTAATGCTAAAATCGAATTGTTGATATATTCGATTATTTGAGTCAAATATTATTAGCGGACATGAGAATTTCAACGGATAAAAAATTAACTGCTCAATCAACTATATTTGGTTGGGTTATGATGGGACAGCTTGATAGTAATGTTAAATCCATGCATATATCTTTTAACCATTTTGGTTCAGAAGATAATTTGCTACAAAGATTTTGGGAAATAGACAACAAAAACAAAGTCTTGCGCGAAAAGTATTATGATAGTTAGTATTGAGCAAGATGTCAGACTTCCTGGACATTGAACTAGATTCCGTTTTGCGTGATTTGGTGGAAGAGAAGGGTCCGCAACTTCCTACGTTTGTCTGTGGACGAAATCCTCCAGGAGCTGAGAGTGGTAGAGGAAAATCTCGTCCAAAACCAGCAAGTAGCCGATGAACCAATGCCAGTGGAAGAATATATTCCACAATCCATTGACACTGGTATGTTTGACATATAAAATCATGAGTTCGGTAATCGTGCGGAAATTGCGATTTTGATGTATATTCGATAGGATTTTTGTTTTGTTCTCATAAAGATACACCGACGCCATCCGCGACATATATTCCGACGCCGCGATCTAACTGTCCGCCAGTGAATAATCTGGCCGATTGGTCCACAAATGAGGACTTGACCCTGCGGGATCCGACAGTGGTCATGGTGGAACAGGACGGGAACCGTCGGGTCATACAGGCGTTCGGACAGACGATATATGTTCCACAAAAGGCAGTCCTGAAATTCAGGAAATGGAAGGCATGGACTCCGGTGGGAAAAATTGTATTGTATTGGGATACGTGTCTCCAACTGAAACCTGCGCGGTTGATTCCAGCTGACTTAAAATAAAATCGTCAAACGAAAACATTGAGGTGTTTGTTTTGAATCACTGTCACTTATTTGATGAACATAATTTAAACCTCAGTTATTCTTAAGCCCTCATGGAGAGACTACCAGTAACTTGCTTTGAATTCTTAGAGATGGTGAGAAATCATCAAGTGATTTCGTTTTCACAGTTGGTATCGATAGGACAAATTAGCCCACATTTGAATTGTCCTTCCCAATACTGTGTAGTAGTAGCGGACAGAGTCTATTGTAAGCTGCATGGTTCCGTGGATTGTAGAACGGATGAATTCCTGTGGGATAATAGAAGCAACTTTAGGATAGCCCGTGTACCTAGAGTTAACCTTAACTTTATTCGATGTAGTTGGTAAATAGTTTTTTTTTCTCGATCTTTTCATTTAATGTGGATTCTCGATTGTATTGGTTTTCTTCGCATTGGTTTAATTGCAGTTCAACTCATTTGTCGGAATCAGGAAATCTTGGTGATGGCCTTCATTGATCAGGAATTAACCATAATGTTATTATAAATACTTATATAATAAATTTATTTAAAATACGGGGCATATTTAATCATTTAATCATATGTTTTATAGTTGAACAATATATTGTTCAACGGGGGGAGTTTGGGTGAAATTCAGATTAATAATTCGGCGCGATTATCACGCGACTGACGTTCGATAAAATTCGTGGAAAATCGAACATATTCGGGAGCGTGACCCCCACCAAACGGGGAACTCAGACAGCTCAACTATCAATCGTATGAGTCGCGCGAGAACAATATAGTTGACCTTTGGCTCGCAACAAGAGCGCCCGGACCAGGAAGGGAAAAGTGAATGCCAATTTATTTTCAGGTAGTAAGTAAGGTGATTCGATAAAATCCTTCTACCAATTAAACGCTCGGACTTCGAGCCAATTTTCCAATTCCCGTGAATCCTTATTCTTGTCTCCTGCATTGGCCCTGGACTATCTGGGTCAGCAGGTCCTAATCGTCCTATAGTTCCGCGGTGGACTCACCATCCACAATCGAAATTTTTGAACTTTGAGGGAACATAACTGAGGTAATAAAGGGAAAATTGATCGGGAATTAATCGAATCGTAAATTTCGTTTAATTTAGTAAATAACTTCCGGGTCCGTGGTTTATTGTTAATGAATAATTGATTATTAAAATTTTGAGTCACCTCTTAACTTTGTGTAATTTTCGGTCGGAATTTTAATTTCGAATTAAAATTAAATTTAATCACATCAAAATAAATCGAATCAATTGGGATCACTTTAATTCGAATTAAATACTCCGTGAATAATTCACATCATAACAAATCAAATTAAATAATTTCGCCCTAGAAAATTGATTGGAATCGCTTCAATTTTCAGAAAGAAAATGTTATAAATTGTCGCGAATTTTATCGAAATTGTAAGTTATGTATATAATTATTTATTAATTTTTTGGACAATAAATTTTGAGATTTAAATTAATAGAAAACTCGAGTTATTTATTTTCGCAATTTGCATGATCCTTACGGCCAATCAATTGCACCAGACTAAGCGGTCGTGCCTTTAACAAATTTTATTTTGAACCAATCGCAAACAAGGACATTAAAATTCACTGTCATAAAGAATAATATATAAAACAATATATAATAAATAAAAAAAAAACATTAAATAATAAAATCTATAACAAAATATGATCATGCTACAAAAGAATAAATAAATTAATAATAAAATGCAATGTTAAAAGAAAAATAAAAATACTTTAAGATAGCATACAAATTTTCGGTCATTGTAATTAAAATTTAAAATATTTGTTAAGGTCATTGTGATATTTGGACTGCTAGGAGCCTGCAGACATGGTGAGATGCCGAAAATAAAACGCAAGATATAGAAGATCATGGGGATTTCATCCGAGTCCTAATACGCAGCGAAATTTCAAAGAATCATCAAAGTCGTTCTTTTATAATCGATGGTGAATATCGTAAAATAGTCCAAGAATGCCAAGATCTCCGTCCACCGGACTATTTTACTGATCGATTCTTCTTACGATACGAAAAAAATAAAGGAAAATGCGCTAGACATGTAATTGGAGAACACAAATTTGCAGTTGCCCCGAAAACGGTTGCTAAATTCTTAAATCTACCCAATGCTTCCGAATACACTGGGAATAGTTTTCAGCGCACGTCTGCAACTATGATAGTCGGCGGAGGGGCGGATTTAGTAGCTTTACATCGCTATGACGGATGGAAATCCTCTGCTGTTGCTATGAAATATGTTGACGAGTTAACACAGGAGATTTATTTCTTCAAGAACTTTTTTTAACCCTTAGAATACCGTTATTGAACAAAAACTCAAATTCGAGCGATTGCTAAAATCAAACTACTGAGTACTGAGAAAAAAATTCCACTCCATGATAAAGCCAATGAAAACAATCCTCCTGTCAAAAAGACAAAGATTGAGATAAAAGAAACCGGAAAATGTATAAACTTAAATATACCTAATTACGTTATCAATATTTATACTAAAACTTCCAACCAAATGGTGTAGTATGAAATATATATCAAATGGAGAAATGAAATATATATATAACATAGTGGAATTCATAGAACTCATAAAAAATGTTTAATTTGTTGAAATTTAGTTCAATATTATATAACAATGAAAAGTATTTTCGTCCAAAAAAGACTATTCCACACTCATTTCGTTAAAACAATTGATTAAAAAAAAATTTTTTTTAAAAAAAGAAGCCATTTAGATTTTAAAAAATAAAAAAGAATGAAAAAATGAATGAATAATTTAAAAGTTAAAATATTTCTAAACGTCGTTGAAATGAATCAGATGGATTTGTTTTGTTTTTGAGTTAGTTTTAAAATAGACAATTGTACGAGCAGCATATGAGTTGCTGTATTTTCTCAAATGTTCAAATTATTTTCCCAATTTAAATTAAAACTGAAAATTTTTAAATTTCAAATTTTGCAAAATTTTCATTTTTTTCAAATTTTCAACAAAGATTTTAAATATTCAACCTTTTTTACATTTTCTGAATTGTTAAAATTTTCATTTTTTTTTAATTAACGTTCAGAATTTGTATTGCAAATATATCAATTCTCTTCACATGTTAAATTAAAAAATAAAATAAACATGACAGTTATTATTGCGATCATGTGACTACAAAAGACAAAGACGACATAGAATACAAAAAAATATACCAGTCTAAACTACACTCTACCAGGAGCGCCTATATCGAGTCATGATTTTTTTCATTAACATATTTTTTAATATTTTTGTTATTTATTTATAAAAAACTCCTAAATATAATATTTTTTTTCAAAAACCGTTTCGAAACTAAAATCGGAAAAAGAACTGTTCCGTCGGAATGTTATAAATTAATCATGCCCTATTATATATCAATTTTTTGTCAGGTGTATTTTCAAAATGATAAGGAACTGCACCAAACAGGGTTTTCTGTAGTATTAAATGAGAAGCTGGTTTATTCACCAACAATTAATAGTGGTATATGGACCACCAATATATTAATAACGGTCTATTGACCACCCATATATTGAACCACATGAAGTCCAAATATTAAATCCGAGTGCTCACTACGGTACAAAATAATAAGTCTTTAAGTTAATAAATAATAAATTATGCATCTTAAAATCACGTTCAGAGAGATGATAGCACTCCACACAAAGCTATTCGATAAATCTTAAGTACGTCGTTGTATTTTTTACTGTGAACGTTGGTTGCGGGTTGTAAAATAGAAAGTTGTCCTCGACACCCCTATTTGATGAGACCGATTTGAGGGAAACGAAGAGATTTTCCGGGACCAATGTTTTTCCAGGCGAATTACATATTACTTTTGGTAAAGATTTCATTACGATCAGTTCATAAACGAACATATGTTTTGTATAACCAATTTAAAATGAAATACAATTTATTAAGGGGCGAGTCTCATTTAGAAGCCGAAAAATTCCAGTAACTTTGGGAGTGGATTGCGGCTAGGAAAATGAATGAAACTAAGTCATTGTTTTTGCACCTTATTGGGCATGTATTTAAGAGTAAAACCATGTACAAATT
>JABFOU010000272.1:0-10593 GCA_022817745.1 Scelioninae gen. 1 sp. ZL-2020 | reverse complement strand
TGGAAGAATATACAAAAATATTATTATCATTTTTGGTGTAACTGAATAATTATAGGGAAACCGTTGAATATGCTTTTTTTATTTTAATATGATAGTTTTTCTCCAAATAACCTCAATTTTATCTACAAAACATATCTTTCCCCGGGTTTAATTTCATGGGTGCTGGAGGAATTAACATATTATTAGTTGGTTTATTTTTGCTAGTTAAAGAATAGAACAAATTAGCTGAAGAGTTAAACTCTTCCCTAGCAAGCTATATAACTGGCAATCAAAATTCCCGAATGTTTCATACATTTTCCCTAACAATTTTTTGATGTAAAACCTATGAATTGTACTACTAAATCTATAATTAATTACCAAATATAAGAATTAGTTCTTAGTTATTAACAATTGTATTATTATGCAATACTTTTTTTGCAAAATTCTGAACTTTTAAATGATACATTATATAATAATGACAATTAACTTTTGTTTGATAATTTGGAAACAAAGTTATTAAATCTATAAATAATAAATCTGATAATGAAATATAATTGTGGTAAGTTTCGCTCATGAAGAACATCTAAATTACACAACGTATATTTTTCTATTTTAATTGAAATAATTTTAATCCTATTTAATCCTAACTTAATGCAAAAGTTATCAAAAAATTGTTATTTTCAACATCTTCATAACAAATAACTTAACATAATGTTCATACAATATTTACTTCAGAATTTTCACAAAAGAAGATTCCCATAATGTTACAATATAAAAAGTAATTAACTAGTAAATAAAATGGTATGTACAGAAATGAATTTTATCAGAAAAAAGGTATATTTATATAATGCTAATATCAAGTATCCAGAACTTAATTTGCAATTTTCGATGCAAAAAGCCATACTTTTTGACTGTGTGTTGTAAATGAAATTATATTTACAGGAAATATGAGTTCAGATTTGTATATTTTATGATTTTGAATGTGATGTCAACAATTAGAGCTTTTAATTTCTCATATCTATGTTACTCCTTAGGGAATTGAACAAAATGATTTTCAATAATCAGAAATTAAGTAGTTGTCAATTTTCAAATCTAGATCAAGTGTTTTTTATGCATATTATTAGTGTATGCATACACTATGCATACATGTATAATATAATAATATTTGTACCATATAAGTTTCATTAGCAATAATATCTAAACTTGCCATAACAAGAATTTCATTCATTGAGAACATCTAAATTATGAAACGTATATATTGTTTAAAAAATATTTACACTCGTCAAAATGTATAGTATAAAATGATATTTTTAAATCATTGTACCCTTTTAAAAACAGCTTTTAATGAAATTTTCTTGAACTGTCATTACCTTATATATATATGTACGACCAAAAGATAATAGAAGTGCGTGAATTTAGAACCTACATAGCGTCTCCAATACGTCGCATAAGTCGCGTTTTAGAAAGAAGGAGGATTTAATATTATGAAGAAGAAGAGGGAAAAGGCGGGAAGTTTTTACATTTCAAAATTATTCAAGCTCATTTACAATATTTTATTAAATATTTTATGTACATTTTATATACAATATTAATTAATATGTATTTTAAAAAAAACTTATGTTATAATTTATTTAATTGTACTTATAATACTTATAATATATACAAAATAGAAAAATATCAATAATATATATATTTATTTCATATTATAATATTATTATTATTTCTCCACAAATTTATATGAATCGTGCATCAAAAGTTGTATAATACTAACGTATTCATATATCCTAACTATGAATATAAAAAATAGATTAAAACAAAAACCATAATTTTTTTATAGTCGATCATATAAAATTGTAATTATAGTATTAAATTGTATAATAATTTACTTCATATAAAATTTATTATTATGCTAACATTTTTGATCTAAGATGCATATAAATTTATCGAAAAAACTCTTATTTTATACATGATTTTACACAATTTCGAAGATTAGATATTTTTATAAAATAAACGTCTTACATTTAATAGTGCATTAATATATTATTTAAATTAAATTTAACAATAAAATATTCCTTATAATAATATATTAAACTAGTTTACCATTATTCGGTCGTATATATGAACCATCCCCCAATGAGAACTCCACACTGAAATTTATTTAACATTAATAATGTTTCCTAGCATTAATAATATTTTCTATTATTATAGTACTATTATTATTTTATGACAAATACAATGATGGATTTTAAATATCCAATGTCATTGTAAAAATAATGTAAAAAATATTTGTAATATTTTTTACATTAACTTTCGTTTATTATACAGGGTGTCTAGCGATGTCATTCTGACAAATTCCCGTATAATTCCCGGTTTTTCCCGGTTTTTTCCCGGTTTTCAATTAATTAAATTATAGTTGTATGTTTTTTCAATTTCAACTATTTTAATAACATTTTTAATTAATAAGTCAATGAATGTTACATTTTGAATAAATAAATTTATTTAAATCTTAGAAAATATTCAATTTACATTTGAACTGATACAAACAATTATCACATTTGGTTCGACTATTAAATAATTAGCTTACAAACTATTAAAATCTGTTTTACATATATATTCCGTATTATTATAATAATTTATGTTTTAATCAATCGCAACGTTTTTAAAGTTTTCAAATTTACATTATCACTGAATAAAATATGATTGTTAATAATGTAATCGAGATCAGTTTTACATAAAAAGCCTATGATTCTTTCAGATCCGATGTTAAAGTTTTTATTTTTTTATCAATATTATCTATTTCTTTTTTATTTTCTTCAATCTCATCAATCATTTTGAGTTTTTTTACAGTCAATTCTTTTTTTTCTTTCATTAACTGCTGTTTTTCATCAAATTTGCGTTTCAGTATTTGATTTGTATTTTTTTGTTCAGCAAGAGCCTCCATATATTTAGAGTGAGCGTTTCGTACTGCAAGAATCATAGGTTTTGTAATATTCATTTTCTCTACACTTCCAACAGTAATAACGGCATCATAAATATTTCTTTGCGCAATTAGCGAATTTTCATGCAAATTATCTATTAAACATTCCTTGTTAACAGAAAATCCACGTTCAAGGTTTGCGTTACCATGTGACAAAGTCAAACACATCTTAACGAGAAGTTTGAGATTGATCCACTTTTGATCATCGCCTAATAATTTCATCCAAAAGTGGTCAACTCTTTCTTCTGCCCGATTGTAGCTTTTTATCACTTCCTTGACAGTATCAAGTTTGATTAATGCTGAAAACTCTCCTGAAATTTTATCAGCTTTATTGCCAGAGATCCATTTTGCTTTAACTATCATGTTTAAAAGACTTGACAATAGTTGTTTAGCATTTGATGCTAATAAATTTTCAGGATTAAGAATGCTTAATGGCTTTGTTAAGGGAAATTTCAATGGTGATCGCTCAATCAGCTTGACAATAATAGTAACAATTGCATCCATACATTCTTTTCGAAACGTTAAAACATCTATCTCTTTTAAACCTTTACAACTCCGGATTGCATCTCTAACCCCAAAGCTAAGCGATATTTGCTTAGAGGATAAAAGATTTTTTTTGTTTTTTAAATCAATCTTTAATAAATCATTAGATTGTATAATCTCAGGTTTAACTATATTTTCAATGAAAAATTCACAAATACCGAGCAAAGAGTCGTACAGAAATGGCACCATTGGTGCATCTGTTTGGTATTCGCGTAAAAAAGGTTCAACATTTTCTGCCAAGTAGATGAAAAAAGCAAGTTTAGGGGTTAAAAGTGGATCTTTTAAGGAATTTTCTACGATACTGAAACTTTTGCAAGTGGGTATACGCTTTTCTTCTACGACGCACGAAACATACTTTTTTATGTTTGGTAGTATTTTTAAAGCACGGGAGGCAACCGTAACGTTTTCTATCCATCGAGTCGCGCAAAATTTAAGAGGAAACATGGCAGAATCTGTAATTTTGGTATAATATCCTCTACGAGCCGGAGTTTGTTGAAACAAATAGTATAAGCTTCGCAAAAATTCTACTATTTCCCACTTTGTTCCTTCGATTGCAGATTTAAACGCGCAATGAACTTTGTGGATACCACAAGATCCTATATCGAGCATTTCGGGAACATCTTCGTAATGTGTTTTTAGATCTTCTTTCAAAGTTTTTAAAAATTTCAAATTTACATTCGGACCGTCCATTGAAACTTGCAAAATTTTGTTAGAGTCAAATTTTTCCGTTGCCTTTTTGAAACCATTAAGCAAACTTTCAGCATTCGTACTTGTTAAAAAAACAGATGTGATGTATCGAGTACATACTTCATTAGACGTATCACTCCAAAATCTAACATTTACATCCATCTGTTGTTTTTGCGCGATTTTATTAAAAGTTTCATCGAAACCAAAAACAAAAAAATCGCAATCTTTAACAATATTTACTATTTCTTTTTGAAAATATGGGCCTAATCCATATACGATTGTGTAACTAATTTTCGCTTTACTTAATTTCAAATCTTGTATTTCTTGAAGTTCGGGAAACATAATTTTAAGCAAATTGATTTTGCTTTCTGAATTGCGAAGTGATTCATGAGATAGAACAGTCCCTAAACACCACATTATTTCTCGTCGGGTAACAACATCTTTCTGGAGATAGTTGAAGATTGCTTGTTCTTTGTTAGGTGGCTGTGTTAAAACAATTTTTCCCGATTCAACAGTTTTGGACGTTGTTGGTGTAACTAATTGCTGCATGTTGGTTGTATTCTGAAAAGTAATTTTTTTAGAATATTAGTTATACAATTCTGTAACAAATTTACATTAATATCACAATAACATTAATTTATGTAAAAATTTCTTACGTTTGGTTCACTGATATTGCAGTCTGAACTGATTGCATCCGCTGATATTTTTGTTAACAATGAAAGAGGTAAACTTGATTTCTTAGCATTGTCATTTTCTTGATGTGACTGAGACTTGGCATGGCTCTTTAGGGCTCCTTTTCCCATCGAATCGATCATGATATGCTTGCTACATAATTTGCAATTTGCAAGCAATGGTTTGTTGGACACTTCTTCAACCCATGGAAACTCTTTTATCCAGTAAGATTTATATTTTGTAGTCCCTCTTTGTTTCGCCATGGAGTTTAAACTATTGTAAATGGAATTTTAAAATGGTATAAAAAATTATACGACATAAATCGGTATCTTATATAAATCATGGTATCTGAATAAATCAATGAAAACACGGTATTTGAATAAACTAGCAGAAAAAAAATCTGAAATGATAACCAGATAAATTCATTATTAATAATCTTCCATACTTAAATGTAATTGAATAAATGTAAAAAATTTGTTTTATTATTACTACTCATTTTTATCAATTTTATATATGCGAATAAAAGTCTGAACTTTTCATTAATAATTTTAATTTCATTTTATATTATATTTATATTCAAGGGAAAAGGACTTAAAGATATTGCATTTAAAGTATAAGAATTAAAATGATATCAATTGTTGAATAAACAACATTATTTTTACTTAATAATTTTAAAAAAGACATGAAAAACTCAAAAGTATTAATAATGAAAATCATATTTTTCAGTAAAAGATTAAAAAAATATAATAATAGAAAAATAATAGAACTTATTTATTTAACTTTCCGTAGCGCGCGCCGTGTACTGAGTATACGCGGTAATTTTCGTGGTAATTTCAAAAATATAAATAATATATTTATTTTTCAAAACAGAAAAATTAACAATATAATTAGCTTAACTTTATTGAATATTCTAAATTATAAATACTTTTAAACATTATTCATGTACATAAACAATGCATTAACAATAACTGTCAAATATAAAGTTGTATTTCGCGAAATGTTACAGCTATACTAGGAAAAGCGCGCGGATACGCCAGCGCATACTCATTGTCATTTACGAAGTTTTATTCAAGTTCCGCGCGTTAAATATAAGAAAATTAGGTTTAAACAAAAATTTAAACATAAATAAAGGAATACATATGGGGTTTCCCACATATTTTAAATTTTACTATAAAGTACACTTTCGTATTATAATAAATTAAATTTAAGAATAAAAAAAAATAATGAAAATCTGTTATATTAATATATTGTATATCAATTAAAAATTAAAAAAAAATATATTTAAAATTACTAAGTTCAAATTACAAAGCATTTATTAGATTGAAAATCTTACCTTATAGCAAACACCGTATAACCAGAAATATAATTGATATGACTTCAAACTTTTGAAACAAGACACTTCAATACTCCGTGAAAATTTGACAAGTTCACACTTGTAATCACTGGTAACAACCGATAAATTTTGGCGCGTATGTATGTACTATTACAAAAACATTGTTCAATTCGCAATATCTATATGGAGTGATTTTTGGGCTTTTTCGCTTCTACGGTCCGACTCAAACTGTTTCTGTATTATCATATCTTTAACACTCTCGGTGATGCTTAACTAAATGTAGCCCTTTGTTCAATCAACGACGCCGATTCCGTCGTAAAGTCGTCTCGCGGTTATTGGGAAAATATGACACTTATTTGGGTCGAGACACGTATGTTTACGGGACTCAAGTGCTTCTTGGGATTTGTTTCCGATAATAGCATTCATTCAATGCTTAAATACGCCCGAATTTATACGAATTAATTTAGATTAAAAATAATTAGTACTAAGCAATGTATTTTTTCCATTCAATGATACAATATTTTTCAAAAATATTCACATTTTTTTAAAAAAAAATTTTGATTCCCGGTTCAGATAAAAATTCCCGGATATTTCCCGGTTTTCCCGGACCAAAAAAAATTCCCGTATATTTCCCGGTTTTCCCGGTTTTCCTGGTCGCTAGACACCCTGTTGTACTACACTCATAAAGTTGCTGAATGACAAAATCATGCAATAATATTTCCATTTTCGGTAGACTGAATACACTTTATCAACACAAAAAAATGTGTTCTTCAATTATGAATTTTCTAAGAACAATTGAATTTAAAAAAATGTTTCTTTTATTAAAAAGTATAGTAAATTGAAAAAGTGATTATATTAAATTATATAAAATTGATCTTAAAATAATTGGAATTATAAATAATATAATTATTATGTGTTACCGAAAACGTTAAAAAATCGAAAAATTGTTATTTGCTTGATGTATATCATATGTATGTATGTAAATATGTATATAAACTTACAGCATTAAATGTCCTTGCACATAAATTTAGGTTTCATATCTTTTCAATATAAAACTTCCAGAGCCCCAGCAACCATAGAAATACAATTAATTACAAAATCTGAAAAAATTAATTCCACAAATTAATATACAATATTTTTATAATTTTTGCCTGAAAATAATACGAATTTCACAATAACGATATAAATGTGATTAAATATGAGATTTCATGTATGTAATCAAAATCACAATACATGGCTAAAATATAACTACAATATAACTTTAATAATACAGCATTACTTTAATAATATAAACAAAAACTCAACTAATTTATTAATCACATAAATATAACAGCCTTGTATTTTTAAAATTGAAACAAAAAATTCTAATCGAATTGTAACGTAAATAGTTTGATGAATTTCAAAAATAATGTAAAAGAACTTTGATGATCTTGACGAAAAGATCTGTGATACAAAAACATATAGGTTATGAAATGAAATTTTTCTAAAGACAAAGGTTTTTAAAGCAAAAATGAAATATTTTCTAAACATTTTATATATAAGAAATGTTTATTAAAATGTATATATGTGGATATATATATAAATTTACTTACATATTGTAATAATTCCTATTCACTTCACATATAACTTATAAACTGAAATTCACACATTTATACCGACAATCCTAGAAACGGATGACGCAATATCTACGCACAATGAGACAAATCGAACGAGGACGGCAATACACTGAAATAAAGATGGAAATAATAACATCTCCAGTGCAGTATAATATGGTTTCAATATATATATAATTGTAGTTGGTTATTATGTCAAATTATATGTAAACATTATTGCAAAATCTTATAAACAATATCGCATTTAATTGCGTAGAATAATGAAGATCATTAACATATGTAATTTTAAATAAAATTATTTTCAAATTATGAGAATTAAATATTTAAAATTTTGTAAGGGGTCATACGTGTCTAGATACGGCTTTACAGAAACAGCGTTTGCTTGGATTGAACTATAAAGTTGTGAAAAAAGTATTTTACATATTATAATCGTATTGTTTTTTAATAAAAAATAAAAAACAATAAGATATTATGATTTATATTTTTCATTACATATCAAAATCGTTGCAAAAATCAGAAGTTAAAATTCATGGAAATTATAAAATAGTATCATTAAAATAAAATGTTGAAAATAATATATTCCAACATTTATGATTGTTATAAATTTAATTTTTTTGTTTTATAGTCGTACCAATAATTATTATTTATATTAAATTGATCATAAACCCAAACAAAACCATTATTAAATTAATAATAACATACAATATTATTTTTAAAAGTTCAATATATTGCTCCTTAATATTTTGTTGATCACAATTATGTATTACAAATATTTAAGAAATTTGTAAAAATAAGTAGATTCTTACATTAGTCTATGCGACTTTGTCGAATGCTTTTTCATCAACGTCTACAGCATATTTTCTAAGTTTCACTTTCCTACTTTGCGCATGCGTTATGATATTATATTGTCTACGAATTGAACGAAAACAGCGCAGCGAGTTCATCGGAGTAGACTTTAGGAGGTTCTACAGAGGGCCTTCTTCAACTGAAACGTAACATTCAATGCTAAAGGAGGACCTAAGTAGGACCTAAAATATTTGAAAGTCATAAGAACTGGACTCAACTAGCTCAAAAAGGATGTTAAGTAGGGCTTAGTAGATACAAGCAGTACTAATGTAAGACCTATTAGTCTCAAACAGTACCAAAGTGGGGACTAAATTTCGACTCGGGTAGCATGAAGTGTACTCAAACAAATGCTGTTTTAACCTTTCATACGCTATATCTCTGAAACTGTTTATTTTCTATCTTTGCGGCCAGTAACACTTTTGATCAGAATGAAATGAACTACATCATATCAAAACTTCAGCCAAATCGATTGGTATCCACTTTCCATAAAACTTATTCCAGTCCTTTGAATATTGCAAGAAAATTTGTATCCAAATGCTTATTCCAAATATGGTTGCATTATCAGCATCTTCAGGTTGATAAATCTATAATAAAAATGATGTCAAATCAAAAACATGGTAATTACAAATTGTCATGTAACAGATAAGCCTTACAAAATAATAGTGCTGCTATGATGCGTTATTTTAAAACTGCCCTAATGGTACGTCCTTAAACCCATCTTATGATATGATTCGCAAACAAATGTGACTAATCTATCTGTAAGAACCTTACCATAAAAGTAAAATGACATCTTATTTGAAGACACAAAAAAGACACAAAAATTGCCTTCAATGGCACATCCAAAAAAGAAGAATAGATGTCTAAATGTCTTCAAATCAGACACTTGTTTTTGCAGAGCATTTACATCCTACATCATAAAATCTGTCTAACATCAATGCAAAATCAGCGCAAAGTCCATACATATATCTTGTCCGCTCGAAATCACACAATAGTATCTTTTATTACAAGAATGATGCCATACAAGAAATCAGCAAACCTAACAAGTATCCCGCAGAATCTTCCAAGGACTCTTAATTATTCAAAACTATTCTAAACGAAATGACCTACACTGATATAACATTTGAAAGCCGATCTATTCATCGCTTATCACTCTCCAGCCCAATGCCATTCATCCTGTCCGTCTCACTCCTGCACGCAATTCCACACCATCGCGAATAAACAGTACCCCTGATGAGCGGCAGTTGAAATTGAATGAACAGCCATAAATAACGACGCACGAAAATATTTTCCCAGGTTCGTGGTAGTGCTACCATCGCACATGTTCGAGGGTAGGAGAGAGTGAGAGAGACAAGACGGGAAGAGATGTGTTTGCGCGTGCGGACAAATCTGGGAAAGAGATCCCCGCATCGCATCGAAATGTATGGAAATTGCTTATGGTCAGTGACTAATAATGGTGAGCGGTGGCATGCCTGATTACCAGAGCCGGTCGTCCAATACGTCGCTGTCAGATTAGGATCGCATACTTGACAGACTCGCGCTTCTGTCTGTCAGTGACGCCTCACGGGGTCAACCGCTTGCGCGCGAGATCCACAGCGGCGATTGTTGTTCTTTGTCCTGGAATCTTTATAAATGATGCCCGCCTCGAAGATGGAAAAAGAACGCGAGAATGCGAAGGCGAGAGTACGTTGTTCGGCGCCCTGGCCGCATACCGCCGACCCAGGTCAAGGATCGAGACGCGCATCCATCTCGAGGAGGCTCCATCTGATTCATCCTGCGGGACTAAAACCACCAGGACACAAGCTCAGCCCCAATGCCACTAAATAATGTGCCGCAACTCATTACTGTCTGGAATATCCAACAGCTACTTTTATCCTGCAAACATTTGTTCATACTTAAGCTAAACGCTCTGCTACAAATGCCCACTAATTGCATAGGTCATTACC
>JABFOU010000271.1:0-10604 GCA_022817745.1 Scelioninae gen. 1 sp. ZL-2020 | reverse complement strand
TTTAACATACAATATATAAATCGTTAAATTTTAAGTTACTTTATACCTCTAAATTTTGTTAGTTATATAATTTAAAATATCATACTGTATATTATGCTTTTCTCTACTTGTTTTACGTGCGCAGTTGTATATGATAATAACGTAAACACGGATTTCGCGCACTTTTAGCATTCTCTAAGTTCCAGATTTTTATTCGGAGGGTTCAAAATGAACACAGTAAAAATGTACACCGTTCAAATCGTACACATAAATTCTTACACTGTAAATTCGTGCACAAAGGAGTGTAAATTTGAACACAAAAAAATCAAACACAGTTAAAATGTACACAAGATTGCATACAAACAACGTTTTATATTTAATAATATAAAGTCATGGATCAATTGAATTAAAATTACACCGTTCAAAATGAACACAATAAATCTTTACACAGAAAATCCTTACACGGAAAATCTTTACACAGTAAATCCTTACACTGTAAATCCTTACACTGTCAATTCTTACACAATTCGATATATCATTCGATATATGATTCACCGGAAATGAAAATGGGCGGTAAATTTAAAATTCTTTGTATTTTTGCAAAATTAGTTACAATATGTTTAATGAGATGGCGCTATGTGTTTATATAAAGCAAAAGGTATGTTAGTATCTAAGACCGCGACAATAATTATCCGGAATTGATTTATATAAATAAATTGTTAACAAAATACAGAAATAACATTTGAATTTAAAATTAATAAAGATCAACATTTATATTAATATATTATTGGTTTTTTTTAATTTTTGTCTCTTTTTTTTGAAAAAAATTTGTTTTTCATAAAAAACTAGTCATTTTAAGACAAAGTTTGCTGCTGAATTTGATGTTTAATTTTTTTTATCTTAAAATTCTTTATTTCAAAAAGGATCCTTGTGATATACCTGTGACTGTGCTCACATAAGAATGCTCGCCAGCATGTTTACAATCACGGACATATTGTGAGCACCAAAAGTTTGCTCACCCAATAAATTAACTGATTACAAAATTATATTTTATAGAAAATTGTCTGTTAACATATTTTCATTTTTGTTATTGTTATAAAAAATTATAAACAATTAGAAATTATTTATATTTTCTATAATTTTTAAAAAATAATTATTTCATACTACGGACAAAAAATGAACTGAAGAAATATACAACATTTGGATATATGCAAATATGTTGAGATTATTTTATGTCACCAAAAGATTTTAATAATATCTCTGCAATTTTAGAGTTTTAATTTTGATATAATCATATGTACAGTAAAATATTATTATATAATAATAATTAAGAAATGTTTTCTTGCAACATAACATAGAACATCAGCTCCCTAATGCAAAGAATTTATGGTGATTCTTTCCGCGAATGACCACGAATCTACGTGTCTGCTCAAACTTTCTGATTTCAACCGAGATTTTACGAATATTATATGGGTGTGTTCTTTTAAGACATATAGAAGGACCCATATATTAAAATAATAATAATAATAATATTAATAAAATTTATTATTTATACTATACGATGGCATATCTTGACATTTTTCAATACCTTATTGAATTTGTTGAACTTAAATTTATGTAATTAACCCTATTCTTAAACTAATAATAATATATTTTGTTCCAAGGGAGATAGAAACAAGAGGAGATGCTAATCGCTCGAGGATGAGATTCTCGTTCATTTTTATGTAAAATATACACTAAAGACGAGATAGGCATTCAGTCATTTTTTAATCATTCGTTCATTTTTAATAGTAAACTGTCCAAACATTAAAAAAAATAATTACAAGCTTTATATATAACAATTTAATTGGTAGTACCAATAATGTAATATATTAATTCACTATAAACCAAACATATGTGAATTTCAATTTATTTCAAGCAAGTTTATGCAAAGATAATCACTTTTTTTCCGACTGGATATGCAAAAATCATGTATATGTGTTACTCAGGCACATTATACTAGCAACGCTTATTTTGACATGGGCGACACCTCATGGGACGGGTAGAAATTATAATTAAATAAATGTACGTGTTTTTTCCATTTTTTTATTCAAAGGAACATAATTTTTCTTTATTTTTGCTTCTTTTACATTTTACGTAAACATCACAGCATTTTCAGACTTTTAGTTTCGGTTATCAAAAAAAAAAATTCGATTTATTCTTTCAATTCGGTTATCTAAAATCACTTCACGGTTATTTTTAAATAAAATCTAATATACATTTTTAAAAATCTATAACATTTTTTTAAAATGTTTTATAATGTTTTTTCGGTTTTTAAAATTTGGTATTGTTACGTAATTTAAAAAAAAAATGAATCTCATATTTCTTATTTTTTCTTAAGTACAATCAAAATGTATTAATTGAGCTGTTTTCGAACTTTATCTCAGAATTTTTTTACTGTTTTATTTCTAAAAGAATATTAGTCTTATTAGTCTTTTAATACCTTCGCTGGTCCAAATTAATGATTTTTTTTTCTTTTGTTCTAAACAATCTTCTTTATCTGCAGAGTTGTCAGGCTCTGTTAAATTTAAATAACATAATAAATAATTAATCTTTATCAAATCGAATATTAATATCGTAGTAACAGAATATAAGTGACAATTTAATCAAAAATACGAATAATGGAATGTTTCTCTTCTCTGCATACTGGACATGTGTTCATCTCAATCACTTCAGGTAACAAAGCACACGTGGTGCAAATAATTTTATGTCCGCATGGTATGCAAGCACATCTTGGTATTTCTGTTAAGCAGATGACACAGATAACGTATGCTGCTATGTGAGCGGCTTCTTGTGCGACAGCAGGATTGGGTGGTCTAACAAAAGTAGGATCTGGTGCAACAACAGCAGCGACGGAAGCAGCACCGAGTGCTACAGAAGCAGCTTCTGGTTCGACGGGAGCATCTTCTGGTTGAACAAGACCAGCAATTAGAACAGCATCTGGTGCAATGAATACTTCATCTGCTGCAACAGGAGCTACTACAAGGGCATCAGGACCTACTACAGGGGCGTCAGGAGCTACTACAAGGGCGTCAGGAGCTACTACAGGGACGTTGTGAGCAACTACAGGTGCTTCAGGAGCAACCACCGGTGCATCAGGAACAACCACAGGTGCAGCAGGAAGGTAAGGTAAATTTCGAAGACGGCGACCACGCCTGATACGTCTAGGCTGACCTTCTGGAAAATATACATTACAGATTTGTATTTTGTAATGATGCAATGATAGAAATTAGTTATTAACATTATAACATTATCCATCCAAATGAATAGTTATAAACTAAATTTATTTATGTGCTCCCGACGGAAGTGAAAAGTGAAGCACTGATAGTGAAAACGAAACTTCTTAATTATGGCGTTCACGAAAATTGATTTATGAATAAGAAAATAATTTTAAATTAATCCATCCTCACACGCGCTATGAGCATAATGCTCACGCAATAAAAATATCCGAGGCTATTATCCATACGAGTATGCATAAAGGACACTAAAAACCGCGCGTGTGACAACGGGTTAAACTGCTGATTTCAGATTAGTTCTCACCGTTAACATGAACTTCCTGCAACGGCTGAATTTCATTTGGTCGTCTTCGACGGGGTGGTACTTCCACTGGATCAGCAATACCATCTATTAATTAAGATAAACGTACTTTTTTTAACACAATTTTTATAACAATATTTAATTTCTAGTTTCAAATTTTTACAGAATTTGTATAAGAAATGATGTTAATCAGTGTTAATAGTTCAGAAAACAAAGAAATGAATAATCTTAATGTAATATACGATTATTATAAACATAGAGTTTACGCAAAATAATTATTATAAAATCGTACCTTCAGGAATACGTACAGGCTCGTCAAGCAATTGGATTCCATGATCATGATCTTCAATATGATTTCCTTTAATATTATATTGTTTTAAATTAATATTAATTTATATTTTAAAAAACTGATTTTTTACAAAATAACCCTGTTTATGTTTTAGAAAAATCCGAATAAAGATGCTCCGTTTTAAGTAAGCAATTGTTAAAAAATGAAAATATCGCACAAAGACATACTCATATTTAAAACTTTATAAACTTTGTTTATCATTTCCTATTTGTAGTAAGAATATTTCTATTTCTTTTAAGAAGTCTAATACACTGTTTTCATATTACACTCGAACCTTGATCCTTTTCAAAATACGGAATCGAAAAACTTCGATTCTTTTCAAAAATATGTCTTGTGCAATATGCATTGTTATTGGTTCTTGATCTCATAATAAAAAAAATTGTTTCTGAAATAGTATAGACAATGCAATTGAAAATTCGTATTTGTTAAAAGAACATAAAAAATTAAGTTGTTCTATATTTTCTTTCCCGTACCACATGTGAATTTTCCATATGTAAATTTTCCTCAAACTCGTGGAGAAGTCCCTACTTCTCCCATTTGTAATATAATATACTATTACAAAATTTTCTCGTTAATATTTCATAAAATGTAAAACAACTGAGCTGAAATATATAAAAAGATTGAGGTTTCGAAAGAACCATAGTGAAAAAGATCGAGGTTCGAATTTATTATACAAGAAGACATTTATAAAAGTATATGTTTCTTGAACCAGAGAATTTTATTTAAGAATATAGGTGAAAACCAAAAATTTATTAGAGCTAAAAGTAAGAGAAAAATTGTACCTCTTTCGGTAAGAACAAAACTTCTAACATCTCTAAGGGATACGTCGAAACACCGAAGAAAATTATCAACGGATAATCTGAAAAGATGAAATATAACTATATAAATAAAACAAAATTTTAAATGCCATATAATTAAATGAGATATACACTGGCACTAGAATTTTTGTAATTTTGGCTATGTGGTAGTTGTGATCTATTTGTAACTAAGTCAATATCTTTATTGAAACTAATTGTGTACTATAATTAATTAATTAGATTATTTAATTACAGTATTCAGCTAATAGTATTATGATGTAATTAAATACAATATTTTTAAAAAGAGAGAATACACGTTGCTTCGAAAGTAAAAACTTTTAATAAGAAGATAATGCGTCTTGCTTCGAAGTTAAAAAAAAATAAAAAATATATCTAGCTTTTTTTAAAATAACTCAAAGTTTATTGTTTAATTTATATTTAAAGTGAACTTCCCTCGAACAGGAACATCACTACTTTTCGTGGACCAAGTTACGTGATACCCATTATTGACTAGCATATATATTTATTTAAGTAAATATCACTTTTTACATTAATAATAATGCTTTATTGCACTTACTAAACAGTTTCTGAACTACAAATGACATGATATAACGTTAAAAATGTCCGTAGATAAAATTATTTCACAAGCTATTTTTCTAACGTGACACTCGTTGACAGTGATGTGCACTTTTGGTGTCGCGCAAACATTTGGAGAGAAAAAAAAATACAGAATTATACATTTTCTATAATAAGAAGTTATATTAATGTAATCTATAATATTTGACTAATTTTATGAACAGTCAATTAAAATATTATCCGCTTACAATTAATTAGAATCAACAAAAATGCTGCGAGTATCACGCAAACTGGGACTATCATGCAAACTGGACATTTACCATGTATATTTTAAGGAAATTTTTTACCCAAACTGAAGAAATGAACAAATTTTTCCACTCGTTCCTCTTTAACCTATTCCCCAAAAATCCTTTTAAAAACTTAAAATATAAGTGATCAATTACTAAGATCTAGCTTTTTTTTTCATCTTCTTATCACAGTATTTCCTGTGTTATGTGAATTTTATTTGAAAAATAATGTTCACTACTACATATTCTTGTATAAAGATATTCTTTTAAACTAAGTACAGACCGGAGAAATTATATTTGCCCCCCGTCCCTCTCAAACTTTAATATTAAACCTCTGTGGAATAAATTTAAGTAAATTAGGACTATCGCAATTTCGCATATTAATATTTCAATACATTTTTCTGTAATATTGAAAATAGATTATAATCCTAAAATTGATCTTCATTTTTTTCATTTCATTATATATAATGTGTTTTTGTAACTCGTACTCAGAAAACGCAGCTTTTTATTCCTGTGCACCCAAAGGAAAGTAGCTCTTTTTCGTCCGCTAAGAAAAAAAAGAGAACAAAAAAGATATACTTTTGTTATTACAAAAAAAAGTAACCTTAATTTTTGTTAGGACAAAAAAAGAAGGTCAAGAAAGAAAATAATTGACAAATAGTTATTGTCCAAAGGTGGCGCGCGAGTTCGTGTTTTTCGTCCTCACCTTACGCTACATCAAAGCTAACCTATAGTTAACTTCGGCTACCCAGATATAAAAAGCAGCATGTTCCTCGCACTCGTTACAAATAGTATCGTACGTAACTTGGACAAATCGTTGACCATATTGACTCGGACAATTGCTCGGCTTCGCCTTGTTCTGCAAATTTCGTCCTCGTTCAAAATTGTCAACGTTTCGTCCTAGTTACGTAATATACTATTACTATTATTATATATACAAAAAGTTAACCTTCCGGAAATAACAGCTTCCTGACAACGCGATATTGTAGCGTTTCGTTGCCGTACATATGTTGAAACTGCTCGACGAGGTCTAAAGCCTTGGGCTGCTCGATTATAATCGAGCAATTCGTCGCCCATCAATAAACCTAAATTGTCTATAAAAATAATCACTACATGTAAAAAATTGAATGCAAAAGAAATTTTAGTATATTACTTTACAAGTCGAAAAAGTAGGGACTTATCCAACGAATGTGTAATCATCATGAATCACACACGAATTGGAGCAGTCTCTACTTCTTTCACCTGTAAAGTACGATATTTTTATATTACGCGTGTGGTAGAAGTGCCTATTTCTCCCATTGTTTATAGTCGGACAAAAGAGTGTTTCTAGAACTAAAAACAGTGGGAAAAATAGGCCCTTCTACAACTATTCGTAATATATAGTATCATACTTTACATGTGGAAGAAGTCACTTTACAACAAATCGTGATAAATCAACGGGAATGAGTTGAGTAATAATTATTCAAATCAAAAAAACTTATTATAATATTAATCTTTAGGACCGGCAATTATTGAGACAACTATTTTCTTTTCAGGTAAAAAATTATTAACTTTAAATTATGCTAAAATTATGCTAAAATACATTGAGCTTATGACGAACTCCAAATTTGTACTACACATTCTTAAATATTTGATACAAAGAAGAAAAGAAATTTTTTTTTTTAATTTTGGCAAAATGTACTACTGCTATTCTCGAAATATAAGCTAAAATACAACCTAGAGAATAAAAAATGTTTTAATTATGTAAACGTACCTAAGAAAACCCATATATTGGGATTTCGTCCACCAAGTCGCATTGTAGCCCTTCGGTTAAAACTTTCTAAATTGTTGTTTGTACGTGTAGGCACACCGAATACACTGCAAATTTGTGCCCTATTTATCCAGGTATTTTCCAAATAATTTACAAACACGCGCACATTCTCATTAACATGTTGTAAATTTTCCATTTCAGTAGTCAAGGCAATAAGTGCAGCTGGAAACAAATTTGCTGGCAGTAATGGCAATGCCAAAGCCATATCAAGCAGTGTATTTGGACAGTTCAAAAGTCCCAGCGTTCTCCACTTTCGGCACACTGCCTGTAAAATATCAAATTATAAATAAAACAGAAAAGAAAAGAATATTTGCCTAAATTTGTTTGCCGAAATTCGAACTTGTAGTGGAGTATTAGTGATTTAGTCCTTAGAGGAGAAGCTACTGAAAATTCTTGAACAGAAAATGTACTCCAGATTCTACCGTAACATGGTGTAGCTATTTAAAAACGTAAAACATACAGAAGAAGAATGATATAGGTCAAGAATAGCTAAATAGAAGTAAGTTTAACGATACTTCGCTCTAAGACTAAAACATTTAATTTTATCACAGTAATATTATCTCAAATTTAAACGCATTTTTCTTGAAACCTTGTTTTTGTACTATATTCATAAAGTACTTTTCATATCTCGTACCCATGAGTAAAGTGCAATTATCGCACGAGTGCAGTAAAAGTTACTTTACATACAATCGTGACTATGTCACTCGTGCTGTAATGTACCATTTACCGCACTAGTGCGTAATGAGCACTTTACCGCACGGGTACTCGTTATGAAAAGTACTGCTAATAAATAACACGGGAGCAAGCGCTCTAGTTAAGGAATATACTATTTCCAAACATGAGTCCACAAATTAGGACATTATGTCTTATCGCTTCAACTAATTTAGGTAAAACTTCAGAAAATGTTATAAACCACAGGATTTGAGTTTTCATCTATCTATCCAAAAAATACTACCACATTGTACTTATTTTAAAATTCTCAGGGTTATGAATCCTGTTGATACTGTACTTTAATAAAATGAATCCAGCATCCGACGATACGAGCATGAGGAAAAACATTTCTTATAGATGCTATCAGCGCCGCTTCGAAGTCCGATGTAAAACAATTTATGTTGAAACCAGGTACTGCTTCTCTGATTGCATTCCATATGGCCACGTATATCCCCGTTGTTGATCCTTTTACTAAACAATAAACAGCGGCAATCATCTGTAAAAGAAATTATGTAAAGCTTATAATATTTTGTCAACATTGTTACACGAGGTAAAAAATATAATAAAATAATTGCAAAATTATTTAGACTTTAAAATTTACTTAAAAAAGAGAAAATTGGTGATCGAAAATTAAAAATGATAACAGATGAAAAAATTCCTCTACAACTTAAGCTAACAACCGTCTTATTTCGTTTTTATCCTTTAATTCTCCTTAAAATCCATTTCAACTCGCATTGTCAACTAGTGTTAGTTTGTTAAACTCGCTTACGGTTCGTTTATCAAATCTGACACTCAGACTATAAAAACTTTTCATATTAATAAGTTGGTTAACAAATGCACCACGTTTGACTAATACCTGATTTGTGGTCTTTTTAATTGGATGTTTTTTTTTCTTTTTTTATTAATATTTTGCTTAGTATATATAATTTTTGAATATTTATGAATTGATAAACAAAAATTATTCATCATTAATTGAATCTTATAGTTCTTTTGTTCGTTGTTTGTGTCTACTGGTTTTAAAAAATAATTTGTAGAATACAAAAATATTGATCAGGAAATGATATTGGAATACAAGTGCTTCATTACAATAAATTTTAGTCGAGGGCGCCAGCGATGCCTGAAGTGTTTAAAGCTATTTTTTGAATCGAGGAGTAGAGGATTTTGAAGTTTGTTTTCTAATATATAATATAAAAATCTTTTTCATTAAATTGAGACTAATTTACAATGACACCCAATTGTATATAAAAGCAGACTTCATCACTCTGTGGCGACTTCATTATTTAATAAATCTATTTACCATAGAGGAAAATATTTAATGACCTTTATTGAAGAAAAATGAGCTAACAACTTGAAAAGAGTAATTTATGAAACAATGTTATAAAAATGTGTAGAATTGAAAAATTGAACTCTATTATAATTTCAGTTTTACACGTAATTTTTTTTGTCTACTTACTACATCACCATGACGGAAGTGTAATGTTAGCAATTGAGTTGCATCTGGCATTGGTGGTACAACCTGTGAAATTGAAAGTATATGAATAAGCAAGATTATCAAAAAAGTTTACGATTATATCATATCATATGTACAAAGACGCGTGACGTTACTAATTCATATTCTGAAACTTATTTTTTCATGCAGATGAATTCAATAATGTTGTCTGTCGAAACAAATGTCTAGATTTAATTTTAAAACCGTAATTTTATATAAAAAATCAATCTGAAAAATAATATATAATTTAATGTATCAAAGTGTCTAGCAGACCACGAAAACCTACAAAAATTGATGGATTTTGAAAAACTGGCTATGATAAAGAAAGGTCTAAGAATATATATTTTTTGTTTTTTTTTTTTTCGTTAAATAGAATCAAATTCATTTTTTGGTGTGTAAATATGTTGTTTATTTGCCAGTAAGAACATAAAATAAAATTCTTGTACATATTAAAATGACGTTCGAGCACAATATTTGCCCTCATCAGAAATCTATTTCTTTGAGTACACAATTTAAATTTTTGTGTAAAAAACAAATTAATAAAAACAATTTTTTTTAATGTTGCAATGTGTTTAAAAACTCCACTGTTAAGAGGATTCGTCAAGTCTAGAGTCACAGAGTTAGGGTTATTTTGAATAACTTTATTAAAACATGCAATTAAATTATCAAAAATAGATCAGATGATTCATTCTACGTGGGAGATTTCAACTGTGTTTGATAAAATATTTTTAAAAATGTATTTATTTTGTACGACCGGAATTCGAATTTTGTATCACTTCAAAAACAAGTTCCGGTCGTACATTCGTAAGAAACAATAATATCGGTATTTACAATGTAATTAACATTCTCCGAAAATGAAAAAATCATCTGAATATGTTTTTTTCAAAGAATTTGTTATTTTATTAATGTTATATAGAAAAACCCTAATCTAGTAATAAAGACTTGACCTATCCTCTTAAGAGCATGTTAAAGTCGTGATTACCGACATTACAAATTCATTAAATAACTTTTTGTACATCGTCTGTATTTT
>JABFOU010000270.1:0-10607 GCA_022817745.1 Scelioninae gen. 1 sp. ZL-2020 | reverse complement strand
ATTTTATATTTTAATTAGAATTTCCAACATTATTTGTTTATCAGATATGTTTGTCAATTTCAATATCAGCAGCTCCAAGCACGTTGTAAACTCATAATGTTTACAACTTGTAATAAAGATGTAACTATAGTTGCAGTTTTTCTGAATTCAAATGATACACTTTATAATGTTTCATGGACAGATGTAAGCATAGAAAATCTCGTTTACTCCCAAACAATTCTGTTTGTTTAATATGATTTTTAACTCTATAAAAGGTTTATAGAGTTAAAAATTCAAAATAGCAGATCTATTATAATATACTATTGATACATCTCACTTCAATAACTAAAAAAATAATGTGAATTATATTTGATCAAAACAGCACAATTTTTTCAGAAAATAGTCCCATTTTTCAAAGACATGGTTTCGAGTGTGCAACATACGTTTGCGCAAATGTACGATTCTGCAACTTTTTTCATGCAAGGTTTTATTGTGTAATGTTCCATTGTGCATTGTATACTTTTTTTATCGTAAGATTGTACTATAAATGTACGTTTCACATTCTTATGTTGACCATTCCTACATTGGACGTTAATTACACATGACTCGTTGAACAAAAAATGTTGCACAATCACACGTGACATAATAGTACATTGCACAATCGTACGTTAGTTTAAATTTGAATTTATGTATCTTTGTTTAAAAATTAAACCATTCAAAAAGATTTTTTAATTTATTATCCAAACTGATATTTTTTCAGGTTAATTTTATTTATCATTTATATTTAATTCAGGTTTTGTTCAATATTTATTTATTAAATTCACGGGAATATACCCTTTACAAAAGATATTATACAATTCAATTTGATGTGGTTGGCAAAAAGAGAAAAAGAAAAAAAATAAAGAACACGAAGAAGCCATGACACTAAAATCATGAGAGCTTTTGGATTACGCTTCTAGGAAAGACGTTGAAGGAAGTATTAAAAAAGTCGATAGATTCGACTTTTGATTGATTATATTGCTTCGTTTACAAAGACGATTTAATAGCGATTTTTCAAATAATATAGTGTTGGATCGTTTTACAGAAAATAAATTGCACTGCCGTGATTGTCAGGTTGGAACATGAAAGTTAATTTCTGCAAGAAGCGCACTACTCTGAATATCGTTTTTAATGATTTTATACAAAAATAACATATAGGATATTTCACGTCTATTTTGCAATGATAGCATTTCAAAGGCAGATTGAAATGCGGTGTAATCATGATTGTCGTATAGCATTGGAGTGACGTTACGGTAGGCTAATTGTCGTAAAAATTTATATTGGACCGATTCGATTGGTTTTATATTGCCTAGCAAGTAAGGTGACCAAATCAGTGAAGCATACTCAAGAATGGGACGAACTAGCGAGTTGTGCAATGTTAAATAAGTCGTGGGTTTAATGAAAGTGAGAGAGCGGTTAATAAAACCAAGAACTCTAAGAGCTTTATTCATGACGCGGATTATGTGTTGTTTGAAAGATCCGTTCGAAATAAATGTGACACCAAGATCGTTTATCTCAGATCTAGAGGTCAATAAAGTGTCGTTCAACATGTAATTGTGAACAAATACATTTCTCCGAGTACAAAATCTAACTACATTACACTTATCAACATTAACAAAAATATGATTATCATTACACCATGATTCGAAGGCAAACAAGTCGTCTTCTCTTCTTCTTCTTCTTTTACTTTGGTCCGTGTCCACAGGGTGGTCACAATCTGACCATCAGCATTTGGTTTCTTAAATAAGAAACGGAGTAAACGGAATAGTTCTTCTATCAAAAGTGTCTGTTTTATGTGTTGAGGCTAGTTATCAGCAGCAAGCAAGCAAGCAAGCGTGCGCCAACATGCAGGAAACTCCCATTGCAGCGGTATATAACGTGTGTAGTAAGCGTACGCATAGCGTGCACAGACTAGGTAAAGAGGGGTAGGGGAAAGGATAGGGAGAAGTGTATCAAGAGAAAGGAATATGCGTCTGAAATGAATGCTTGTTATCGCGGGAAAAAGCTCTCATTTAAATTAAATTAAATAAATTCTTTGGTTTTACTTACGTATTCTGTTAGTAGTTTCAGATTATATATATTTGATGACTTAAGGATCGAAATAAGATCAGAAGTAGAGTTAAATCTTGTCTTATTTGTTTTTAGTTTTGTTTTAAGGATCGTTCTTTCTTTAGAATATAATGTACATTCAAAAAAATAATGGTATAGATTTTCAATTTGTCGTCCGCAATCACAGATTTGCTCCAGAACAATGTTTTTCCTATAGAGACTATATTTTAAAGACGTATGGTTAGCTCTAAGCCTCAATAAGGGCGAGACTAGTTGGCGAGTGTCCGGAAGCTTACAATACCATGGTTTTGTTTGAAAACTTGAAAAAAAGTTGTTAAAAAAGAATTCACCTTTATTTTGGTTGGTGTTAGTGATACGTGTGTTTTGTATTTTTTGAATGAGTTTGCTAATGAGACCATAAAAATCTTTGTAAGGGATTCTTTGTGTTACGATCGTTTGTTGCAAGAGGGCTTTTTTGGCTAAATCGTCAGCTTTGTCATTGCCTGAAATTCCTGTGTGGGACGGAATCCACACAAGGGTGATTTCTATGTTGAAAGAGGATATTTTACGGTATAGGTCTTTGATTTCATTAATAAGAAAAGATTGATTACTTTTTGAATGACTGTGATTGTTTAGGGCAGTGAGAACCGACAGGCTATCTGAGAAGATTGTACATTTCGCATACATATGTTGATTTTCTATGATGTGAGTAAAGGTCTCTTTTATCGCTAGAGACTCAGCTGTAAATATGGAAGCCTCGTTATCTATCCTCTTCGAGGAAGACCAATGACCATCGTCAGAAACTGCAGCAAGAGCTGTTCTCAGATCTGATTTAGAGCCATCTGTATAGAAACAACGCGTATCAGAAAGGGTTTCACGATAGATATCTCCAAAAGTAGTCTGACCAAAGGGCCGATCTTTAAATAAATTACTGTCTGTTTTTACAAGCGGGATAGCAGTAGTAAATATATCAGTGTCATAGGAGTAATATGGATGAAATGGGGTGGTCTTTATTCTTTTAATAATAGATTTGTTTTTGATGAATACGAAAGAGTTGATAGAGTAGACAGTGTCCGCAAATCTTTCCATCATTAATCCTTTGTTTACTATAGTGTTGTACAGATTTTTAACCGAAGTAGTTACAGGGTTCGTCATCAGCGAGGATGCTTTAATGTAGTATTGTTTGGCTAGTTGGTTAAATCTCAAGGAGACGTTTGGGAGACCAGACTCAGCTGTCAAAACGTTATTAGGGGTGGAGTTGCGGTAACCAAGGGCTATGCGGATTGCCTTTCTTTGTAGGCAGTCTAGTTTTTCTGTCAGTTGTTGATTATTTTTGTCAAAGATAGGACATCCGTATTCCATAATGCTTCTGACAGCAGCGATGTAGAAAGTCATCATTGTTTTGGGGCTAGCCCCCCAGGTTTTTTTAGCGAAAATTTTCATCATGTTTACCCTTTCCTTTATTTTCGGGATTATGCTATTCAGATGGGGTAACCAACTCAGTGTAGAGCTGAGAGTTACTCCCAGGAATTTTACATTATTTTGAGCTACGATATTGCTGTTCTTGAATCTAAGGGATGCTGGGCGTAGCATGGGGTTAGATTTGGAAAAAATAATTAGAGTGGTTTTTTCAGGGGAGATTTCAAGCGCTCTCTCCTCCAAGAAGTCGTCAAGAAATGCAAGGTTATTTTCAACTGAGTTTACTGCAGTTTGCAGATTTTTGTTGGAAGAATATAGTAAGATGTCGTCAGCAAACAGTAGACATTTGGCGTCATTTGTAAAAATTTGGGGTAGGCTATGCATATATATATTAAAGAGTGTGGGGGAGAGGACTGAGCCCTGGGGAAGACCATTTGTGGATTTCAACGGATCTTCTATTATACCATTTATTTTAAATATCAAATTCCTATTAGTTGTAAGGTTCCATATAAAAGATGTAATTTTTTTAGTTATACCTATATTGGCCATTATCGTGGCTAGGTGGGTAGGGCTCACATTGTCAAAGGCACCTTTGACATCGACAAAGACAGCTGCCGTAGACTCCTTTTTCAAGAAGGCTGTTCTGACATCATTAGTAAGGATGGACATATTATCCGTACAGGATTTACCCTTACGGAAGCCGAACTGGTATGGGGAAAAAATAAATTTTCTCTCACAAAAGTATACTAGGCGCTCGTTCATAATTTTTTCCAATATTTTAAGTAAACATTGCGACAAAGCAATAGGCCGGAATTTGCCTAGTTTGCTTTTCGGGATGAGGAATATCAGGTAATCCGACCATTCCCTAGGGAATGTGTTCTCCTCTAATATTCCATTGTAGATTGTAAGTAAGACTTCGAGAGACTTTTTCGGAAGATTATTTAGTATCACATAATCGATACCGTCTAGGCCTGGACATGATTTGAATTTTGAAGCCTCTATTGCTCTAGTTATTTCTTCTAGTGTGATCGGTTTGTCTAGTTCTAGGTTTGCTCGGAATGAACTAGCTAAGGGAAATGGGACAATTTTTTTTTGAAGGGTGCGCTAAGCTGTTTTTAATCTCATCTATTTTGTTACGCAAACTAGTATTCACAGTAGAATTTAAGGATTGATCTAGATTTGTATCTGAATTTTTGTTATAAAATTTTTTAATTTTACGCCAAATTGTGCTGGAAGGGGTCTTACTATTTAAAGTCTCACAAAACGATCTGAATGCTTGTTTTTTCGATTTTTGGTACACTTTTTTAGCAATAGCGGTGGCTTTATTTTTTGCCGCTTTAGTAATTTGGCTAGGGTTAGTAATGAATTGTCTTTCTGCTATAATTCTGTTACTTCTCGCATTTTCACACTCTCGGTTCCACCAAATGGCTGGGTGATTAGTTTTTCTTTTATTATTTTTTTTCTCACTGGGAACGGTATTTGAAGGGGAATATGTATTTGAGGAATCACGTTTTTTCGACTTCAAGTCTGCTATATTCAGCGCTTCTTGTATAAGAAAAGTAAACTGGGAGTATTGTTGAACAAAGGAGCATTCCTTAAAAGAATCACTGCCAGTCAATTTCTCATTGCGTAAATATTCGTTAAAGATGCTCCATTCAACGTTTTTGGTATTGATTCTGTGCGAGTTGTATTGGAGGAAATCAATTTTAGCATTGATAGTGATTATTACCGGCTTATGATCCGAACCACAAAAAGAGTCATGCGTTTGCCAAGTGCATAGTGGGTAAATTTCTGGGGAAACTAGGGTGAGATCAATAGCTGAGGGTTTATAGAAAGTTGGTGAGAAATAAGTATGTCCACCATCATTGAGTACTAATAAGTCATAATCTTCCAATAGATTGTCTAAGCTTGAACCAAGAGTGGAGTTTCCGTCGCATCCCCAAGACTTGGAGTGCGCGTTAAAATCTCCAGCTAAGATGTTAGTTGCGTTTAAGGGTAAGGAATCTAACAGATTCTTCCATTGTTTTGACCTTGTAAAAAAGGCATCATTTTTGGGAGGCCTATATAGGTTAGTTATAAATAAGGGTTTGTCTTGTAGTTTGATTTTTATAGTTAATGTTTCTAGGACATTTTCAAGATGATGAGTTTGGAGATATGGTTCTACTGGGAGATCGTCACGGACCAAAGTAATAAGACCTCCACCTGGAGATGTCCTATCTTTTCGGAAAGAATTAAAATTTTTGAAATTCAATTTATTTTTATTATTAAGTAATGTTTCCTGAACAACTACAATATCATAATCTCGAATAAGGATTTGTAGCTCTTTATAGTTTGTTTGCAGTCCTCTGCAATTCCATTGCAAAATCTTCAATTGATCACAGCTCATGGTGAAAACAATCAAGAATTAGTGCAGTGTTTCTCATTCTTGTTATTGTTGTTGTTGTTGGTTTGTGTGTGGTTGCTAGAGTTCATATTTGTGGAGTTGTGAAAGTTAGCTTGTCTGAGAGGTAGACGCGATTTTTGTTGAACATTTCGGTTTGTACGATCCATGTCAACATCAGAATCATTTATTGAAGTAGGGTCAGTGGATTTTGAGGTTACGATTGGGGTTTCCATGGTTGAGTATTCGTGTGAATCTTTCAAATTTTCTTTGTCCATGAAACTTTCTTTGTTTTGTTGATTTAGTGACTTATTTTGATGATCTATTTTTTTTTTCAATTACTCTTGTCATAGGAATGGTGGACTCTGGTTTGTGTGAAGGATTTTTTGGGTAGGTTCTGGTACTTGGGTTTGGGCTATAAGCGGTTTTTCCGACTTTGGGTACATTGATTTTTACGTATTTGAATTTTTCAGAGTAGAGGTTTTCGCGGTCTTGTTCAGCTCTAGTGAACACGTTTCGTGAGGGTTGAGTCGAATTTTTCGTCTCATTTTTAGACAAGGTTGGGAACGTTCTTTTATTGTCCACATTTGGAGGTTCGAAGGTTTTTGACAGCCTGTCGGTTCTCTCGCGGTAACCAGTTTCTGTGTAACGTGGGATTTCATTTTCATTATCCGTATCGTGAAAAAATTTTTTTGCTTCAAAAAACGACAGTTTTTCGGAGATTGCAAATCTTGCGATTTTACTGTATTGTGTAAATATGGGACATGTCTTACTGGAGGCCCAGTGGTCGCCTTGACAGTTGTAGCATTTAGGCTTGGAACGAGGAGGAATTGGGCAGTTTTCATGCTGGGGGTGATCCTTCGTTGTGTTATCGCCACACCTATAGCATTTCGGGTTTGATCTACATGAACTTGCCAAATGGCCTGGTCTATGACATGAATTGCAGGATTTTATTATTGGAAAATATTGTTTTACTGTGTGGCGAACTCCATACAAGTAAACATAAGTTGGAAGGTTACTGTTGTTGAATTTGATGGAGACAGTCATTGATGGTACCCAGGATATTTTGGTCTTAATTTTAGGAGGTGAATCATTTGACGCTTCACCGGAGCAGTTTTGTGCATTAGAAGACGGGGACTGGTCAGGGATTTTTCCTATCTTTTTTCTTTTTTCTCTTTTTAGTGATAATATATCATAACCTGGAGAGTGGATATAAAGGTTTTCATGGATATCCTGAAGGGAAATATCCAGAGGAATGTCCCTAATTACACCTATACTTGTTCGATATTTCTCGGGAATAAGGGGTTTGAGGTTATAGACCTCCAGGAGTTCTTTTCTTTGCATTAGGTAATTCGCTGTTTTATAATTTGAGAGCTCAATTTGAAACTTGTTTTTGCCAATTGGCTTGACGGTGTGGGATGAGTCAGTCAATATCAGTGACAAGATTTTGCCTAATTTAACTGGGTGTAGGTTTGGGACGTCATTTATATTTTCTTTGTCTTTTTTTTTGTTTTGTTGCATGTCCTCTACATTAATTTTGGCAGGGTCAATGACTTGTAGGATCACGATATATGGTCCACAATCATTTTCGGAATAATTACCGGAATCTTTTACAATATAAATGTCATTATCATCTCTAGATTGTGATTGTATTGTGCTATGTTGAGTTGGATTGTTTTTGAATGATTGTTTGTTATGATTAAGGTTTTCTGAGTTTTTACCATTGTTGGTGTTACTGTTAAAAATGTGACCAAATTTTTGTGAAAAACTTACGTTCCGGAGGTTCTCTGACATTGCGGCGAATATTTTGTCTTTATGAATAGTGATTTGATTTTTGCGCGATTGTTTGTTAATTCCATGGTCACTTACCGGTTTTGAGAAAGTTGTATCTCTCTTTCTTTTATTTCTACTCAAGTCATCGTTGTTTTGAAAAGAATTGTTTTGTGCTGTGGTTGAACTTTGTTCCTCGAATTGCATAAATATATCAAATGGGTTATGGGTTGGAATATTTGGGATAGGAATTTGATGTGATAAGCTACAGTTTGGGCTGGATTCGGATTCGTGCGATTCCGCAGTCATATGGTTATTGTTTTGTGTAGTCATGTTTTGTTCCGAGTTAGCAAGGTTATGGTCGTCCATTGCGGCACGCGTCCGAGCGCGGCGCGCTTTTATTTTCTTATTTTCTTTTTCCTTTTCTGTTTAAATTTGGTTTGTTAGCTACAGGCCTAACTACTCTCACAATTTACCAGCAAGGATAGCGGGGAAAGGACTATCAATAGCACGTTTATTAGGCTCGCTTCATTCACCGATGCGTATTCTACGGTAGTCGAAGGCAAACTCCCCTTCGGATATGCACGGGGAAAAAACTACTGATCTAGCTGTGAAATGTAGCTGTCACGGTATTGGTTAGACAAACTGAGCAGCCAATACTGTTGTAATGTTGGTACCATCGTGAAATAGTATTGGTAACCAATAACGGCTTACCAATGCAATATCAGAGTGGAAACCAACGCTAAATCAGCGTTGGTTTCGGTACTGAAAAATTTGTTTCACATGTCGGAAAAAAAATCGGAGAAATATTTTAAAATATTTTGGAATATTTTGAGAATATGCTCAGAATGTACCCATGTCCGGTTGGGTAATATTCCTCAAATATTTTCTAAAATATTCTTAGGATATACCAGAAATGTTTCAAAATATTAGTAGGAGTTTTCGAAATTTGTAAATTTGTTTGAAAGTTTTTTAACATTATCTAAAATATTCGGTACTTTATTCTGGAAGTGTTAAAAAACTTCTAATAGTATTTTGAAACATTTCTGGTATATCCTAAGTATCCATGAGTACATTCTGAGCATATTCTCAGAATATTCGAAAATATTTTAAAATATTTCTAGGAAAAAGGTTCAGATAAAGAAAAATATTTTCAGAATGTCCTCAAAACTTTTTGTGTTGTTATAGGGCTTAACAAAGTTATCAAAAATTAGATTTTGCCACATAATTTTTAAAAATTTTTTTCGTGAAAAATGAACAATCTTGATTTGTTCATTATTATTGATTTCAACATAAAGTTCATATATTAAGAAATATGAACCATTATATATGTTTCTTTCATTATTTAATACACCGAATAAATTAATTCAAGATAAATTGAGCACGACTAAGAAATACATGGCATTAATAAATACAGGATTATATCCAATGCTAAACTTTGACCTAATAATGAACCGACTCTAATATTACATTTAACATATTAATTTAAATATTACATTTAAATCCATTTAATGTAGTACTCATTATTTTATTATGATAAGTGTATATTTTTAAATAAATTATAAATTTAAACTCCATAAAAATTAAAAAAAAATTACTTAAATGTTGTTTCGAATTATATTTAAATGTTTAAATAAGAAGGAAATCAAAACATGTGAGATGTATACTTATTTTTGAGAACGTTCATGAATAAATTTTGTTTCTACGAATTTCAATATTTTTACTTAACTTTGTCTTCTTACAATATATATTCAGTTGAAAAAGTGTTTTTGTATTAGTAGTAAAAATAAGACTGAAACTTGACGCCAATTTTTTTATTTTATAGGTGTTAATGGGTTAGACATACTGTTTGTCCGATATTGTAGGTCAGCAATATGTCTTAAAAAAAGTAGACTTGTTAGACGAAACTTGAGATTAAATAGTGTCAACAGAATCATGATATTGTTTTGCAAATACATTTTTTGTCATAATAAATTAGGTATTATTTTTTTAGAAATTTATGTTAAAATACTTATTATTTCAAAAAAACAATCATATTCTGGACGCTTTTGCTTGGAAAAAATTTTTATTAAAAACTGTTATTAAAATATTATTTAAATTTTATTATCCATATATAAATTTGTTTTACACTTAATTAAAAACGTGTTTTTTCAGTATTTATAATACATTTCGCTTTTGCTGCCATCTGTTTTATATTTGGGATACTTTTAGATAAATTTAGTTTCATAGAATTAGTTGTCATTACTAGTGATTATTATTTTTCTAATTGTAAAATACAAACTAAATATATAAATATAATCCAAACACAATAATTATTTTAATCAATTTTATTGTTTTATTGTTTTCCGCTTACTTGGATTACGTCCCTATAAGAACAAAATATTAAATAATATTTTAAAAATATTTTTTTCAAAAAATTGTATGACAGAAAAAATATTACTGTAAAATTTCTATAATATTGAATTCTAAAAAAAATATTATAGTAATATTTTTTCGGCGGCCATACAATATTTTGAACAAAATATTGTTTAAATATTTCTATAATATTGAGTCTTTATAGGGGTGTTTCGGATAATAACTAAGTATATACATTCTTTCGAAATGCTTATTTAATTTTATTTTTAAAAATTTAAAACTTTATTTTTAATTAATTTGTTTATATCAATTTATGATTTTGTATTTCTGAAAATAGTTTTTAATGTGCAGTATTTAAAATTCGGTGTCTTTGATTGGAGGAAATTTTTTAATATAATCATTAATTAACATTTTTGATTGTTGCAAGCATAAGGGTTTATCAAATCAGAAAACATATAGAGATTAACGTAAAAAAAGCAAAAATAATTATTCGAAATTCAAGAGCCGTGAATAATTTTTTTTTATACAAACGACATGACGATTTATTTTCTTCGCATCAATGAAAATTGACACCAAAATTTTAAATAAATATTTTAAAAAATTGTATGTATATAAT
>JABFOU010000269.1:0-10607 GCA_022817745.1 Scelioninae gen. 1 sp. ZL-2020 | reverse complement strand
AGTAGATAGGCCTTCAGTACCATAAGTTTGATGTTCTTTGTTGATCGGTAACCTCGGTTAAACCCCTTGGTATAGCGTAAGATAAAGATACGTCGATACAAGCGTAGATAAAACAAACATGACAAAATTAGGGCCCAAAATCTGACTACTCAAAAGATAACGGGCAGGTATCCACAGATTGTTAGCCACAAATCAGGAAAAGAAATACTACTCGATCGGTAATAATAATATAATACCTATTATATTATTAGGATTAACTGCGGGTTACTCTAAGCTGAAATTTAATACAAAATATAATGACCGATTTGTGCAACAATCCTGGCAGGATCGCCACTGTAACGGGATAGTTTTAGATTCCGATATACTCGGAATTAATACTAAATTATACCGTCCCTTCGCCACCAAGTAAGGCCCAAAAACAAAACGGTCTCAGGATCGCCAGTCACGTAAAGTGACAAAGAGAAAGATAAAGGTAAGATAAAGGTAAGATAAAGGTACCAAAAAAAAACGCGTTAGCAACTAGCAATTAAATGAGGCCTTACTTCGTGAAGCGGATAAAACATACACAAACCAAATTAGGGCCCAAAATCTGACTACTCAAAAGATAACGGGCAGGTATCCACAGATTGTTAGCCACAAATCAGGAAAAGAAATACTACTCGATCGGTAATAATAATATAATACCTATATTGACAAAAAAAAACCTTTCTAGTACATCAATAAGGCGACTACGCCAAGCAATTAATATAATTTACAAGATTAGTTCATTAGCTCTAGACATTCAATAAAACTTAGGTAATATCAAATCTCAGCTTAGAGTAACCCGCAGTTAATCCTAACCTTAAATAAAAGTATTTAACGTAAACTATGATGGCCTTGATCGCAGGTAAGATAAAATTACGCAAAAAAACAATTCGAGCAGATAGATATGAAAGATATAACAGAAATTTAGCTCGCGAGCAAAGGTACAAAAAAAATAAGAAAGGTAAATAAGCAAAGATACAATAGTAAATTTAAGTTTCAGGCAAAAGTAACCGACAATATAAAAGATAACAGAATTAAGTTACAAGCCAAGCAGTCAGCGAGGTACTCACGAGTACCGGGGGTCAACCAAGGCGAGATGCTGGCTGTCTAAATTTCCGTCCGCTCGGGTCCAAGGCACAGGTAGAAGAGACTTTCGCAACAGTCAAAATGATACAGCGACCCGGCGACTCCCCACCACTCGTCAACTTGGCGCTGCTGTTGAGTGCAGTGCGGCCGTACTAGAACGCGTAGCTAGAAGTAGTGCGGCCCTAGTCCCCTCCAATATCAAAGGCTGGCGGTAGCACATACGTCGCCCGGAGCCGTGATTTCCCCACTGGATCAGACCAAAGGCCAGCACCCAGAAGGACGTCTCCTTCAGCAGTGCCTGGCATAAAGGTACGCCTGACCACTGGCACCAGCAATTGGGGTACGGTACTCAATTCCCGGTGACGTCACGGCTGACAGGGTTGTTCCTCGGCTTCCCCTCAGGTAAAGACAGCTGGGGTTTTGGCTTGTGGAACTCAATGGCTTGAAGTAGGTGGTCGCTTCTCACAATGGCCATATTGGAGTAATAGAATGCTGATGATTTATTTACAGCTTAAGTGACTTGGGGTAGGTTGTCGGCCGAGTCGGTATCCTGACGGTACCTGCAGGTGGTTTTATAAGCAGGAGTAGAGTAGTAGGCCATAGGTAGTAGATAGGCCTTATATAGTAGGTAGTAGGTAGGCCATAGATAGTCGGTAGCAGATCGGCCCTAGATAGTAGATAGGCCTTCAGTACCATAAGTTTGATGTTCTTTGTTGATCGGTAACCTCGGTTAAACCCCTTGGTATAGCGTAAGATAAAGATACGTCGATACAAGCGTAGATAAAACAAACATGACAAAAAATTAGCGTTTCTAAAGCGAAGTTCCTAAATCAGATACAGATAAACAAATAAAATAAATCGAGTATAATATATAGTCAAACGATCAAGGCCAGCCCCTCTCCAAGTATCCTGGCCCAACAAAATTAGCATTAAATACGAAAATTATATAAAAATTCAACGGGTCGAAAAATCGACACGTTACATCTCCCCTTGGTTGATACTCCCCAAGGTGGGTTCGTCATGACCCCACAGACTAGTCTTGACTCGTTCGTAAAACCCATTGTCTACAGCACGTAGAGTTGGCAATTTTGTATGGTTGTGATTGAATTGAGCCCAGCTCGTACCATTTGTGATTGTTTAAGGCAAGGGGTTATTATAAAGGAAATAGTAAACAGTTATAGCAACAATAAAGAAAAGATATATTTCGAATATATTACATAAATCAGATAGTACCCTGGTGGTACTAGATACAAAAAGGCGGTACAAAATCAATATAGACTTTCAGTCTCAACCCAACTTTAAGATTGTCGTAATTCCGACAATAGAAGGTTCTCGGAGAAAAGTAAATGCTCAATATCATTGATGCCAGGAGCAACATTGCAACAAGACAGAGATGACGGCAAAATCAAAAGGTAAGTTTCGAAAAGAAAAATCGAATAGTGAAACACAAATTGCGCGTCATATAATGATTGAGTAGCAGGTGCTTTTCCTGCTTTAATTTCGTGAACGGAAACAGATAATGCCGAAAAAGAAAAATAAAAAAAACGCGAGATGTAGTCTCATTTTCGACTACACGTAGGGCATGTCTTCACCGTGTAATTTGGGCGTCCACAGCGATAGCAAAAACGACGACGCATATCGCGAGTCGGACATTGCGAGTATGCGTGACCGGGCCTGCCACAGGAGAAACAGCGTTCCACTTCTTCCACACGTTGACGCTTGGTTGGGCGCGCCAAAGTGTCCGAACTTTCCACATCGTTGCCAATTGTCACTGACTGTGGTGTTTGAGTCGCCACGTGTCTAGTGGACAGTGACTGTCGAGGTGTTTGTGTGGACTGACTTGACAGGGACGGTTGGCTCGTTTGGGTACTGTCTTCAGCGAAGATCGGACTAGGGGGCATTTCGGACCAACGTGGCCTTGACGCGACCACCAGGGAGTCACGATAGAGGTTGTAGTCGCCGATAAAGGCCTGGAGTACTTCCCAAAAGTCGGGGTAGTTCTCGGTAATGTACTCAAACAACGCCTGAAAATCTTTGAAATATCCCGCGGGGTCGGGACGCTCCATATCGTCTGCTGTCTCAGGTTATCGAAAAGCTACAAATGAAAATGAAAGAATCGACTGAATTACGAATATGTTAGCGGTGGGCAGAAAAATTGAAAACAAAGCGAGTGTCCAATCAGGAACCAAAGAAAAGTAATAAAATAGGGAAGGGAGTAATCGGGAAAAGGTTCAGGTCATTTCCGACTTCCAGCTCGGGCTAGTTCGTCGGCTTTCTGATTACCCACGCAGTCCGAGTGTCCTCTCACTTTCACCCATTGAACCTCATCGAAGAATTTCAGTAGATTGGCTATTTGTTTGAACTCCTTTTCGTGGACTACCGAGCGTCCAGCAGCGTTTTTCCAGTCTCGGTGTTGCCACTCTGACATATATTCCGTGACGCACTTGATGACGAAATCCGAATCACTATGAATCCTAATACGCTTTACCTCCGCCTGTCGGGCGGTTTTCAGCGCTGCAATAACGGCTAAAATCTCAGCCCGATTATTCGTACATTTGGTTCGCAAAGGGCGGGATATGTTTAATGGACTGTCGGGTGCGAAATAAACTCCGATGCCAGCGCGAGCGGCTCCCAATCCGTTGCGAGAACACGATCCGTCTGTCCACGCATCCACAAAACCATCGGTTCCCTCTAACGCACGAAATAAGGTGGCAGGATTCTCCGAAGGTAGAAAATATGTTTTTAATTGCGCAATGTCCGCTTTAACCGTTTTCCCCATAATTTCGTCGGAAAGCTTATATAAGTTAGGGGATAGGACTGTCGTCACCCGGTAAGGTCCGATCCACTTGGGCGCTAGTTTCGCTGTGAAACCCTTCATCGAGTCCGATAACGTGTGGTTTCTCAGCAACACGAGATCTCCGACGTGGTATTGCATCGGCCGGTGCCGGAGGTTATAATACCAGCTCTGACGAAGGTTTTCGTCTAGGATATTTTGCGAAACGACGGCTCTCAAGTCACCCAAATGTTTCCGATGTCGCAGCCACTCTTCAGTACCTGCCATGTTCGGGTCTCGTTCGTCATATTGTGTTCCACCAGAATCAGTGGTCGGCCGGGGGTGGCGTCCGAAGTTTAAATAGGCGGGGCTAGTTTTTAAGGTAGCATGGTAAGCGGTATTGAAAGCGAACCGAAACTCACCAATATACTTATCCCATTCTCGGTGATCATTTGACACAAACGCAGATATCATAGACTTAACTACCCGGTTGACTCGCTCGACGGGGTTAGATTGTGGGTGGTATGGTGGGGTAGTACGATGCGAAATATGAGCAGATTGTAATAATTCCTTTATCGCGGTATTACAAAATTCGGTGCCGTTGTCCGTCAACAATACACGGAGTGTACCCCAACGGTTTATCAACACTTCTCGTAATACAGACACAATTCGTGTGCCTGTAGCTTGCCGAATCGGGCAGCACTCGATCCATTTCGAAAATAGATCTTGAGCGATCAGCAGATAACCATGGCCGTCCTTACTGCGGGGAAATGGACCCATCAAATCAACGGCTACTATTACCCAGGGTTCAGAGGTTGTATGATGTTGGAGCAGTCCGGCCGGGACCGACTGTTCGACTTTACTTCGTTGACATGTTTCACAGCGTTTAAGGTACTTAATAACGTCGCTAGCTATGCCTGGCCAAAAATATCGTTGTCGAATTCGCTGAATTGTTTTCGTAATTCCCAGGTGACCACTTTGAGGATGGCAATGACATTCGGTCAGGATTAAACAACGATATTTTCTTGGGACCACTAATTTCCAAGCGTGATTAGCTTCGGTCACGGATTCACCCATGTCTGACGGCAGATTGACATAAAGCTGTTCATTCTCAGTTCTCCAATCCGGGTGAGCATCGGGATCTTGTGATACTTCGGTTACCCGTCTAGAGTACCATTTATCATTGGTATCCGACCAGCCGGCTAAGGCTACAGCAGAACATGACAACACGGTGGTTTCATCTACACCCGCCAAGGCGCTAGACACACGTGCCTCTATGGTCGACTTGTTTCGCATGTCGAATGAATAGCCCTGCAGTTTAACTATCCAGCGAGAGAGTCTATCGGTCGGTTCGCGCAAATTAGTTAGCCAACGCAAACTATTAGTATCTGTTACCAAAGTAAAATGGTTACTTTCCAGGTATGGTCGGAGTTTCGATACTGCCCATACAACGGCCAAACACTGTTTTTCGGTCCTAGTGAATTTACGCTCCGCGTCGGTCAACGTCTTACTGGCATAACATATCACACTATCTTTACTGTCTATTGTTTGGTAGAGCATGGCTGCCAGCCCAACCTCGGTAGCGCTAGTCTGAACAGAAAAAGATACGGAGAAGTCCGGGGTGGTCAGTGTAGTTGCCGAGGTTAGAGTCGCTTTTATTTGCACGAACGCGTGGGCCTGTTCGTCGGCCTACACCCAACGTTGGTTTTTGTGTAGCAACCGGGTTAACGGTTCGGCGACGGTCGGGAGCTCGGGTATAAAGCGTCTATACCAACTAACCATGCCAAAAAATCGCTTCAACTGTTTAACTGTAGTAGGTACTGGATATTCTAGGAGTGGCTTAGATTTCTCCGGGTCTGTATGCAATCCAAATTCATCGACAAGGTACCCCAGATACCGGACCCGAGAACAACAAAAGTGACTCTTTTCAATATTCAAAGTCAGGTTAGCTTTGCGGATTTCGTGAAGTACACGACGCAACTGTGCCAAATGCTCTCTAAAAGTTTGCGTAACTACGATTATGTCATCTAGATAAGCGAAGGCAAAAGGTGACATTTCGGTCGTAATTATAGTGTCGATTAACCGCTGGAAGGTTGCAGGGGCCCCGGTTAGGCCATAAGGCATTCGACAAAAATGGTAAAGTCCTTTGCCGGGTACCGCGAACGCGGTGATCTCGCGACTACTATCGCTCAAGGCGACCTGATGATAAGCCTGGCTGAGGTCTAAGGTAGAGATATATCGCGCACCCCGTAGTTTGTCGAAGATACTATCGAGTGGAGGTAGGGGGTAAGCGTCCCGTCTAGTCCGCCGGTTTACCTCCCGGAAGTCTAAACAAAAACGATATGCGCCGTTAGATTTTCGCACCATCACAATCGGGCTTGACCACGGACTAGAAGAGGGCTCAATTATGCCCGAAGCCAACATTGTATCGACTTCTCCACAGATAGCGTTATATACTTGCGGTGATACACGACGAAATTTTTGTCGTACGGGGGCACTGTCACCTACGTCAATGTGATGAGTAATAAGCGGGGTCAGTGAAAGTTCTGATGAGACGACTGGCAATTCAGCCTTCAGGACTTGCTTCAGTTGTTTTTCTTCTTGTGCACCGATTGCCAGCAAACCACAACACTGCATGTTCAAACTCCGTTCCACTAGTTTAAACGAGTGTTTGAAAGAAGGCGCATCAATAAACGACCAAGAGGGCGTGACAAATTCCACTTGTATCTGCATAGCTGCCAAAAAGTCTAAGCCGAAAATGCAATCAAAAGGCGTTGCGGGAAAAGCCCTTGCTCTCAGAGTCATATGACGATCGTATAACTGAAATGTCGTCCTGACATCGTACTCACTCGTATATTCTTGGCCATTGGCTGTGCGGATGCGTGCTCTATTTGGGGTAGTTTTCAGTCTCAAATCCCGCGTAATACTCAATGCTCGTGGACCTAAGAAGGTGTCCGTGGCTCCGGAATCCAACAGTCCGTGAACTACGCCATTACCGATACGCGCTTCTAGGAATAATGGGTGGGTCGAAGCCGCTAAGGACATAATTATTAGCTCTGGTAGTAGGGTAGGGGAGGCGTCAGTAATCAGGGACTGCTTTACTCCATTTAACGTCCCTGTGTTCCGTTTCCCGAACAGTCTGGACAGTTATATTTCTTGGTTTCCAATTTCCCGCACCCATAACAGAAAATCTTACGGGGTTCAGGACATCGGTTATAACAATGACCATCGAGCCTACAGTTCCAACAGATAACCTGAGGCGGGATGTCTTCGCTTACCGCGTTTTCCGTCTTCCCTGTTGTGGTGTCGCGTTTGGAAGCTGTGGTGGTTGCACCTTGTCCGCGCGACTTTTTTGAGGACTTCTCTTTTACCGGAGTAATTGCCGCGACTAGGCTTTCATTGTGTTCCGTTTCCACGACCGCGTCGGTTTCGATAGTTGCTGCTATCGGGTTACGCGTTGTTTTGCGTGCTCGTGGGTCACGATAGGCCAGGCCAGCGAACAGTGAACGTTCTGGTGTCGGGGGTGGCTGGTAAAGACGAGCAGCAATGCACACCCTCTCACGCCCCTTGGCTATGGCTTCTAGTTCGTCTAGCGAACGTATGTTCTCTAGTCCGATCGCCATTTGTAGTCGTGGAAGCATATTACGGTATGCGCAATCGACTTTTTCTGGTTCCGTCCACCGAGGACGAGCCCGGTTCATGAGTGCGCGGATACAGGTCAGGAAATCCGCAACCGGCTCACTCTCGCCTTGTGTGCGACGCATCACTTCTAACCGTAATGTGTGTTGGTAGTCCACTGCCATAAATCTCTGTCGAAAGGCATAAATAAACTCCTCCAGATTTGTCCAATCGTCGCGACGATCCCTGAACCGTTCCAAGGCGATGTCCGAAAGAAATAAGGGGATTAGTGTTAGCATATCATGGTCGTCAAGCGGCATGATCTGCCGGCCTTCTAACAGGCGAAGAAGAAACGCCTCCGCGCCATCTTTCCCATTAAACCGAAGGTTCGAGCGACGCATGATATCGTAGGCCCTGGCTGCGTCTTCTCCTCGGTAACCACTCATTCCTCGACGGGGTACGAGTGTTATGTTGATCGTTGAACCCTCGAGGCCCCATAGGGGGTATCCCATAAGAGTGGTGATATGGCAAGTTACACTGTATAAAAACAGTTTAATTATAAATAAATTAAGGCTTAAATATATAATGTATAATATTAATTACTTGCAACGATAAGTTTAAAATTCGTATCCAATTTCAGTATTTCGTAACATGTTGTCGATATATTTATTAATTTTTGCGTTAATAAATTGCATAAATAAAAAAAATATTAAGCACTTCTTTAATGCAACTTAGGAAGTATCAAATTTCTTTGATTTATACTGCTATATAAACTAAACGTTGTAGAACAAATTTTTAACATTCGTTGTGGATCAGATCGTTGTAGATCAAGTTGTTCAAAGTATATAGACATAACATTTAAAATGTTGCGTGCCACTATTATATTTTGCACAATTTATTGTATTTCGGTATATACATTTACATAAATTGTAAATATAAAAAAATCCTCTTACAAATAAATATTTTCATTAGTCTGTAAAATTGGTCGTAAATAATTTTACATTTACCTAAAAGTTTAAAAACAGACGTCAATCTTACATACTATTACATTTACATTCTATAATTTTACAAATTGTATTTTGTAATTTTAAAATGCAATTAATGTATTTAAATTATTTTGATTTATATTTTATAATCATTATATTATACAAACATATTCATTATTATATATTCATCTTATTTATACCGTGTTGTTATTTCACATTTTTCAAATGTTTGATCAGAATAATATTTTTAAATGAAATGAATATATAAAAATGTTCAAAAATGTGGATAATAGTTTCTAAATATTACATTTATTATAATTAATTTTGCAGGTACTCAATGCACAATGTATTCCAACTGATCAAACCGTTGCAGCGTTCAAAGCTAGATTTATGGACTTACAAAAGTCATTCAACAACTTGCAAGTGGCTTACGATAAAAGTATTGAATCATCCAAAAATAGTAGCGCCTTTCTTGACGATGTAATTAACTTTTATTGGTATAAATAATTATAAATTTTTAACTTTTGAAAATTGTAATTAATCTTTTTCAATATTCAGGTCTACAATAGTGCCGTGTCAGAAATTAAATTACCGCTAACCATAAAGGCTGAGAAATTAGTTCCTTGTCAAAATTTAATAAAAAGCGAAATCATACAGAAAGTACGTGCAATTAAAGACTCGAAAAATTTTGCATTTTTAAAAGAAAAATTGACCTTCGTAGCAAGAAAACAAGTAGAATTGGTAAATAAAAGTAATCTTGAATTGAATGAAATTAAAGCAAAATTGGAAGATTTAAGCAGTGGCAAACATAAGTGTGAAAATGACGACACTTTTTCGCATGCTGTTGACATGGTAAGTTCTATATTTATTAAATTTATCATTTTACATAAATTTTAATGTCACAGATTTGGTATGTACATACTTTTTGGTTTGTAGTTTCTGATTAATACACTAGAACATTTTCAAAATACATGATATATTTAGTCAGAACATTTTCTCTGACTTTATCTATGACATTTCACGAAAATATTCAATTTAATTAGTATTTTGTGTATCAAGGGGTCATAAAAACTATTATTGCGTGCCCATGAGTTGTGCATTCATCAGTTTTGCCGTAAATAGGATAAAAATATATATAGTTTTCTTTTACAGATCGATTTACATATGGTATACTTTATTAGAACTAATATGAATTCTTTGAAAACAATGACTGATTGGAGTATTACGAATAGAAATGGAGTAATTGAAAAAGTCGTAAATAAATCTGAAATTCTTAAAAATATCGCAACTGAATTTAAAACTAGAGCAGACATGGCTGACTGTTTAATGTAAAATGACAACAATTTCTGGAATTGTATATATTTGTGTATTTGGATATACTTTAGCTAAAATAAAAAAAGTTATGCAATTATTTGTATTGTATCTCATCATTTCCCTTTAAATATTGAATAAAAATCAAATTATTTTATTATCAAAGATGTATTGTTATAATATAGAATGTAAAATGAAACATAATACAAAGTTATTTTGTTAATTTATAATTTATAGAAAAGTATTTCTGGTAAATAATTTTTATGGTCATAAGAAGCAAGTTGTTTCTTGATTTTCTTGTATTGTTTCAAAATATGTGTGTAATTATAACAATAAAAATAAAAATCCAAGATGTAGAGTGTTGTTTAAGAATACTTCATTCAAATCGTAATTTTTATTAATTTTTTTCAAGTTATAAATCTTACAAACAGTATTTTAATTTATTTGTTCATGCAATTACAACAATATTGTGCGAATCTAATTCCATAGATTTTACTATGAAATTAGATTCTTACATTAATTCCCTGTCAGTAAAAATGTAACTCAATTTCTCTCACATGAATGTTTTTCACAGTATACGATTTCATTGTGCAGGTATTTTTAAATGAAACAGTTTTGTAATAATATATTATTTTTATATAATTTTTTAGGCTACGAAGTTTCATATTTTTTTAGTTTTTGACAGATTTAGAATGTGTTTCGGGTAATAGACATTTGATAATTATTTTTGTTTATCTTTAAGAAAACTAATATGTATTTTATATTATTTGAAAAATAGGGTTTAAGAAATATACACAGAGATTCTAATG
>JABFOU010000268.1:0-10610 GCA_022817745.1 Scelioninae gen. 1 sp. ZL-2020 | reverse complement strand
GAACACACCCATAATCTCGGACAGTCAAAATATTCGGTCTTTAGTTAGTTATGTTAGTTTTACACCCGAAACCAATTTTCACTCGCTCGAATTTTGCCACGGGTTAGGGGAGTTTTTAATATTTCAGACGGTTAAAATATTCGGTCGTTAGTTAGTTAATTTAGTTTTGCACGCGAAACCAATTTTTAGATTTTCTTCTAAAAATTCCGAATATTTGTCAAAAAAAAATCTGAAATACTCTGAAATATATTAAAAGATCTTCATACAAACTTAATATATAATTATTAATTCATAATATTATATATATCAGTAGCCGAGTTGATAAGACTTCTGACTGTTACATAAGAAACTCGAGTTCAAATTCTGACAAGGTCAATTTTTTGATAAAAACAAAAAAATAATCAGAATACTTCGGAATTATTCAGAGATATATTAGAAATTTTATTTAATATTATCTGAAATTATCAAACTTTTAACTAATAGTTTTGGAAAGTCCGAAAAACGTTGAAATTTGAGAATATTTGGACTTTTTCAGAGCATTTGAGAACACTTTCAGAGTTTAGATTCAGAGATTTTCAGAGTATTTTTCAGTGATTTTCAGAGTAATTATTTCCACAAGGGTTGTCATGTAATCGTCTCAGTAAAAGGGTCTATTGATGAAAGGGACATGTGTTGATCAATAACTAGCAAATATATAACCATATTTGATAATTATATTGGTCATATAATTATATGACCAATATCTGATCAATATGCCCAGTATTTCTTGGTTTTCTGACCGATATTTGATTACTATCTGATTAATGTCAGACCTGTATGAGTCTAATATCGAACGATATTTGGCAAATCTGACCATTATTTGCCAAGTATTTTACGGTTTCCTAATAATATTTTACTAATATTTGAACCATATAAAGCCAAGATTAGACTACCCTGATAGCCTGCAATTATGTAAACTGTTTACATAAAATTTATGTATAAGATGCGTCCGCATGAAGGTACAAAATTTACATAAACTGCTTATATAACTAATTATTGCAATAACCTTGATTTTCAAATGTGTAACATAATTAGTTTTGCATATTTCAAACTATATTATAATTATATACAAATTTATATAAATTAAAAAATATATATATAAACGATTTATGTAAATTTTATATCATAGTGCGGACGCAACTTTACATAAAATTTATGTAAATTATTTATATAGTGATTACATAATGTTTCCATAAAATTTACATAATTTTGGCTATCGGGGTAATGTCCGCATGATACCTGACGATTATCTGCCCAGTATTTATGAATTTTCGGACCGTTATTCGATCACTATCAGACTAATACGAAACTAATATCTGAACGAGTTAATATCAGACAAATATCTACATGATATCTGGCAAATGTATGACCTATATCTGACCATTATGTGAATGATATCTGACAATTCTTTGTCCAATATCTCCTGATGCGATAACAGATATTTGATCACTATCTGATCAATTTTTAATCAACATTAGACTAATATCTGATACATATCTGACCATTATCTGCCCAATATAAGTCGATTTTTTGATCGATATTCCATAAATATTAGATAAATATACGAACGATATCTTGCAAATTTTGGCCGTCAACTGACCTACATCTTTCCATCATCTGATCAATACATGATTTAAATCTGATCGGTACCTGGTCAACGCCAGAAGAATAAATGCCTAATATGACCTGTTATTAAATCGAACTGTTATTTGCCCATTATCTGACCAATTTGTAGCAATTACTAATCTAATTAAAACGTTTAATGTTTATTTTATTTTTCATCAATTTATAAGTTATTAATGTTAACTTTTTTCAAGCCATGCGAAGCTGGATAGGTTTTAGCAGGTATGACATAATTATATCAAAATGTTCTCAAAATGACCATTTAATAAACTTGAACAAGTAATATAACATATATAAAGTAGACATTTTCAGCGCATATTCACATACAAATAGTATATACTTTGAGAACATTTAGTATATTTTAAGAACGTCTTAAAATAAAAGTATTTAAACTAATAAATTCACAGGGATCCTATATAAATCAGTTGTTTTAACAAGTTATTGAAATAACTAATTTATAGAATTGAATCAGTAATCTTATATAGGAAGTGGTGATTTCCGGGACTTATTCATACATAAATAGTACATTCCGAGGACAATATGTCTATTTCGGAGACGTCCTCGACATTGGCATATAAATACAAAAACCCATTTAATATGAAACATATATATGCCATGTATGTTCACTAGAGTGGGTCAAAAAAATTTGTTAATTATCCAAATACCTAACCTTCGCAAAAATTTCTAAAAATAACCATTTTTTATATTTTTTCTTTTTTCCTATGATAAATCTCGTAAAAATTCCGCTACTTCGATCGCGATTAGATAAAAATTTGATATATATTTCGCTCATTCGGGTAACAAACTGTGTGTCTGTTATTTATATTCGTAAATCTCTCCAAAATTCATAAAAATCGCTGTTTGTCTAATTCTTTAAATAAGCTCTATTTGTCATGTAGGTTCTTTATATAACCAACAGTTATATGCGATTTATAAAACAGGTAAAAATATAAAGAATAATTATTTCTAGGGATTTTTGTTAGATGGAAAGAATAGAGGTTTACGAGATTTATCATAAAAAAGGTAAAATATAAAATATAGTGGTATTTAGGGATTTTTTTGTAACTCAGGGATGTAAATAATTGAATTATCGATACGTGGTCTTGTTTGGTCAATCAAAATTAAGAAATTCATAAACAAAAACGATTAAACAAAAAATAAGTAAAAATTCGGTTTTTCAGGGATCGGTGAGCACTCTAAAATTGACCAACAATAATTTTTATGCATAAAAATCTGTATTCCGTAAAAATAATCGAGCACTTAGCGAGCTATAATAATAATTTTTTCGACCCACCCTAGTGAAAATATATGGTATATATATGCTGTATATATGTTTCATATTGTTATATATAACATATTATGAATAAATTGTAAATATATATTTGGTTAATACTTTTATTTGAACATATATATAATTAAAAAATGATAAATATCCTTGTTGGCTGGACGGCCAGTACACAACGACTAACGACCTGAAGTCCGCAACCGTTCAAGTAACGCCAACGCATGGTAGATGTCACTAGTGAAAGGTTACAATATCTAATTTACATACATGACACATATTAAATGGGTTTTTGTACTTATATGTCACTTTTGAGGGCGTCCCCGAAATAGACATATTGTCCTAATAATACACTATTTATATATGAATAAGTCCCGGAAATCACCACTTTTTATACAACATTACTAATTGAATTCTACAAATTAGTTATTTCAAGAACTTAAAATTAATCCGTTGTTAAAACAACTGATTTATATAGGATCCCTGAGAATTTATTAGTTTAAATACTTTTTCTATACTCGTGCGGTAAAACTACCTAGTTTTCCCACTGTCATCAGTTGAAAAACTGACAAATTCTCCAACCGAAGACAATAGGAAAACTAGGCAGTTTTACCACTACTCGTAAAAAAAAGTAATGTACTTCACTGGTGGAAAAGGTAGTGAGTCTTCAAACTCGTGTGTGATTGGCCACTCGTTGGAAAACTACTTACCTTTCCCACTAGTAAAGTAAACTACTATTATTTTAGGACATTCTTAAAATATACTAAATGTCCTCAAAGTATATACTATATTTATGTGAATATGTGCTGGAAATGTCTACTTTGTATATATTATATTACTCGTTCAAGTCTATGAAATGGTCATTTTGAGAATATTCTGAAATAATTATTTTATAGAGGCTTTAAAATGTTTGTATTTATATGCCAATTTCGAGGACGTCCCCGAAATAGACATATTGTCCTAGGAATGTACTATTTATGTTTGAATAATTATATTATAAATATTTAGAACTATCTCGAAAAATTTAGAAAATGTAAATAATTTATACAATTTCTAAAAAATAAAAAAATTATAAAAATATTAGAAATTTTTGAATATTTAAATAATTGTGAAAAATTTTGGATATTCAAAATATGTAACAAATTTTTAAAAATTTGGAGAAATTGACGAATTTTGAAAATTTTAACAAAAACTACAAAATTTTAAAAAAATTTAAGTAATTTAGAAAAATTTAAAAATGTAGAATAAATTTGAGAATTTATATAGGATCTATATAGGAATCTATATAGATTCCGATATAGGTTCTGATATCCACTTTTTCAGCAGGGAATTTGCTTTATTCATATTTTACTTTACACAATTAATTTGTCCATTTGGGACATATTGTGATGTCCTAAAAACATCACTCGGTTCTAAATTAATAAATTTATTATTTTAGTGTTCACAATATTTAACGTCACGATTGTAACGCGAAAGATGAAACATCCGGTCAATTAGATTCATTATTAATTTTCTTTCTAAGAAAATTTAATATTATTGTTCAGCTTGAGTTTCGTGAAAGGATATTCTCCACACGAAACTTGAAGCCGCAATAGTTCTGAATTAAAAATTTATTATTAAGACTCAACAAAGATATCTTTATCAGTTGGAAACGCTAGAAAAACATGTGACAAATCCAAATCCCACTTAGGGGATGGATGAGCATCATCCATCCTATAAAAGGGACGAACAACGAGATGAGGTCGGTTCACTATTCGGTCATTATTATACAGGGTCATAATCGGTCAATCATCATTATACTATTCTTCTTTACCAAATCAAAAGTCAATTGCGTCGGTCCGCGTCGCGACATATCACACAATACACAAAAACACTTCTAACAAAACTTACAACACCCGAACTAATTGTAAAGATTCCGGGTACGCCAATAAACCAGATAATAATCCAATTTAACAATTCGTATTTTTACTCTTTCCAACATTTACCCGGACATTACAATATGTATTATAAGGTTATGTAGAATGGAATTTGAGCACGAGTTACGTCCCCCGTAAAAGAATGTACCATTACAATATATATGATATTTTGTGTTTTATATATATATGTATATATATATATATTCAATCATAAATTATCATTCTAACCTTAAAATTTGAGTACTGAAATTGTACTAATATGATTGATGATCAGAATTATCATATTTATTGTTTGAATATAATTATTTTTTACACATGCGTGTTAACTTGTGCTTCACATCTTTAATATTGGCTATTAAAGAGTAAAATATTATTAGAGTAATATTGAGTAAAATGCAATTTCTCTATGGAGTAAATAATTCTGTGTCGGAGGTAGAGCACTTCTCGAATAAAACTTGGGTTTGTTTATTCTTAATAACAAAATATTTGGTTGCGGAAACAGTATAGAGAAAGGGAGAGAAACCAAGTTTAACCCTCTGGTAACGTTACGAACAATATGTTTATTCACAAGTGTGATTAATAAAGTCGTACTTTCACTCCATGGGTTTAATGATAGAAGTAAAACGTAATATGAATATCTTATATTACACACGGCTTTTTAGTGATGAAGAGTTATTCTCGAAAAGTGTTTCAATTGCGAAAGAGATTCTTTTATTACCTAACATCAGAATCGCATTTTAGTCTCTATAAAATCAGAACGTAGATGACGACTTTACGCGCACGTGTAACAAAAAAATTATTATTTCTAAAAAATAATTGTCAAACATGTTAACCCTATATTATATTTTAAGATTAGAATGATAATTTATTTTTATACATTTATGTATATATAAATAAATCGCAAATGATGTTATATATTGTGAATCCCGGTCTACATAATATTATAATGCAGTTGTCGCATATGGACATCTTAATTGTGTAAAAAGAAATATGAATTTTCACAACATGAAATTTATATGAATTTTCATATTCAATGATGCTATAATGATTCTGAATAATAGTAGATTTGTATGTATGAAAAATCATATAAATTCAGTTACAAAATATATAGTTTTATATATATGATATAAAATAACACTATTTCTGAAACATAATTATATGAAAATTTGAATTCTGAACTTAATTTTTCTGTTGCATTTCTCAGGCAGTTTCAGACTCGAAAATTCCAGGCTAAAACTGTCTGACCGTTGAACGAGGATAGTCAACGATAACATCTGACGTTATTGTTAGGTTGGGTTTACTGTGGTCAACAGTACAGTCTAACAAAAAGTTTCCACGACGTTGCATTTTCATGTTTGTAGTGCTGACCAAAAATTATATTACTGTTCAATAAAATTACATTCTATTGTATAAAAACCAAGTCCTACAGTCCTAGCCAAGATATTGCGAATCGTGGCTTTTAATGTGGCTGATCCGACGCTTTTGTCCAAATCCTATAGTTACGCCATAAAGCAGAACTCGTTGGGACATATGATGGTTACGGCATATATGATGACTAAATTATGGAAAAAGTATGCTACAGAGTCTAGCCATAGTTTAATCAACAGTCAAAATTTCTTCGCGGGAAATGGTGATTTCTGGGACTTATTTTTTAATATTTATTTATCTTATAAATAAATATTATATTTTGAGGAAATTATATCTATTTTGAAGGTGTCATCGAAATACACTTATAAATAGAAACAGTTCAAAGTCTCTAATAAGAAATATAGTTATATCGAAATGTTTTCAAAATGAACTTATTTAAATGACATTACTGCTAAAAGGAATAAACCGATCCACTATTATTTTATTAAGTATGCGTGTCGCCATCTATCGGTACGCTCGACAACTTTCTCTTTTCTTTTGTAAGGTTTCTTTTTCTCTAAAGCAGTCGAGCACCGTGCTTCGTTATATACACACGTTTTGACCGCTTTCTTTAATAAAACAGTTTCTCTTTATTCGACTCGTTTTATTTCGATAAACCCACAAAACCACAACAGGTTATAGATCCTGTTATGGAGTTTTTATTCGATCTGAAAAACTGAAAACTGCGCGTCATTTCGTTTGTTCGTAAATTCTTTCGAATTTAAGTTTTATCTATACACAATGTCGGACACTAACAATGAAGGCCAAGCGGCCCCCGCGACACAGTACGCGTTTGAAGACAGTGACCGTGTTGTTGCGAGTATTCGGAAGTTATCAAACGAAAGTCATGGAAGTGGCAGTTAGAACTGTGTTTGAAAGAACAATGGTTTTTCGTTCCGACGGTGGTGGTGAATTTGATTGCGCTGCAGTGCGAAAACTTCTTAACGATCGTGGAATTGAATTTCGATTGACATGCCCGCATACACCTGAACAAAATGGCGTTGCAGAACAATCAAATCGCCACGTAGTAGAATTAGCTCGTTCGATGCTTTCGGTTAGCAAGTTACCTAAGTCGTTTTGGGCTCACGCATGTGATACAGCCAGTTTCGTGATCAATCGTACCGGAAAATCGGGTGTTCTCGAAAAAACACCATTTGAACTCTGGTTCGGCAAAACTTTTGATCGCCTTGATTACTTGCGCATTTTCGGAACAGAATGTTATGTAAACGTGCCTAAACAATTCCGTTCTAAATTTGACAATAAAGCTGTTTTCGGTTATTTCATTGGCTATGTAAATGATAAAGACGGTTATAAAGTATGAGTACCTTCGAAGAAACGCGTAATGAAATCGCATAATGTTGATTTTCGTCCAGAAAAATTATGTACGACGAATAATTCCGTAGAATTCGAATTCGATTTGATTGATGATCCTCCGGTTGAGGATTCTTCGGATAATGTTATGAGTGACGATAACAGTTTCGATACTGCAGACGAAGATATAGATATTCTTGAGAATGATGTTGAGATTTCGCGCGTCTCATGCACAATTCGTCCGCCGTCAAAATTCGCTGACTATGAGGTTGGTTACCAAACGCATCGTTCGCAAGCAAACAGCACTATCGCATGTTTGGTAAAAGCTGTAAACGAAGAATTAGCTCCGACAAACTTTGATGATGCTATGAAAAGTCGCGATTCAGATAATTGGTTCAGCGTGCTGGTTTTGATTACGATGAGACTTTCAGTCCAGTAGCGCGGTATGATACAATTCGTGCACTTCGAAAATTTGGTTTTGGGCCAATTCGATGTAAAAACTGCGTTTTTATATGGCGACGTCGACAAAGAAATGTCCAACCACAAGGTTTTGACGATGGATCAGGTCGCGTCTGTAGGCTCAAGAAATCGATTTACGGACTTAAACAGTCACCCCGTTGTTGGAATGACAAATTCCACTCGTTTATGGAGAAACGCGGATTCTCTCGTTCAGCGGCAGACCCATGTATTTATGTTCGTTTACGTACAAATGAAAAATTGTTGGTGGCAATATACGTCGACGATGGTCTCATTGCGGGTTCAACTCAGAGCGCGATAAACTCGTTTTTAACATTGTTAACATCCGAATTCAAAATAACTCGCTCGATTCGTTTTTAGGAATGCAGATTGAAAAACGTGAAATCGGTTTGTTTATCTCGCAGCGATGCTACACCGAAAAGATTTTGCAACGTTTTGGTATGAGCGATGCTAAACGAATGAAAACGCCTAGTTATAACGATCAGTCAGAAAAAGAGTCTAGCGATACTCTCGACGAATCTGTTCCGTACCCTCAAGCAGTAGGATCTTTAATGTATCTGGCATGTGCCACACTTCCGGACATTACTTATGCTGTCTCGAAGGCTGCTCGATCAATGGCAGCACCGACACAACTCAATTGGACGTCTGTTAAACGAATATTTAGATACCTGCGCGGTACGACAAATTTTGGATTATTGTATACTTCGTCTGGCGGTACACTACAAGCTTATTCCGATTCTGACTTTGCTGGAGACATTGTGACTCGACGATCAACTAACGGTTTTGTGTCGTTGATCGGTAACGCAGCTGTTTCGTGGACTTCTCAACTACAGAAGTCAGTCGCACTGTCTACCACTGAAGCCGAATTCGTCGCCGCTAGCGAAGGAGCGAAAGAGTTAATCTGGCTTAAACGTTTGTTGCGTGAGATTAGTACATATGAGAATGAAACTCCTGTATTGTTCGTTGATAATGCAAGTGCCGTCAAGCTGGTGAAAAGTCCCGAATTTCATAAACGCTCCAAGCATATTGAAGTGCGATATTATTTTGTACGGGAACGTTATCAAGAAAAAGATATTGATGTTCAATTCGTGCGATCTGAAGATCTGTTTGGTGACATGTTTACAAAGCCACTTAATGCGATTAAGTTTGCTTCTATGTGTAACAAAATTGGGCTTTGTGAATAATTTGAAAGTTAAATTTTTGTTTTAAGTCGTGGTTCGGTTTACGGGGTAGTGCTAAAAGGAATAAACCGATCCACTATTATTTTATTAAGTATGCGTGTCGCCATCTATCGGTACGCTCGACAAATTTCTCTTTTCTTTTGTAAGGTTTCTTTTTCTCTAAAGCAGTCGAGCACCGTGCTTCGTTAAATACACACGGTTTGACCGCTTTTTTTTTAATAAAACAGTTTCTCTTTATTCGACTCGTTTTATTTCGATAAACCCACAAAACCACAACAATTACTTGTTCATAAACTTAAACAAGTAATGTCATATACAAAGTTCTCTTTTTTAGGACAAATTCATGTATAAATACTTGACGTTGAGGATATTAAATATATTTTGAGAACTAATAAATAACGTAACGTAATAGAAGTATTCAAAGAAATAAATTTACAAGGCTGCTACATAAATTAGTTATTCTAAGAAGTTCTCGAAATAACCAATTTATAAAATTGAGCCAGTAATGATATATAGCAAGGGGTGATTTCCGGGACTTTCTCATGAATAAATGTTATATTTTGAGGACATTATATCTATTTTGAAGATGTCATAGAAATAGACATACAAATACAAAACAATTTTAAGTCTCTAATATGAAATAGTTATATCGAAATGTTCACAAAATAAATACTTCATAAACTTGTACAAGTAATGTCATATACGAAGTCCTTTTTTTCATTACAAATTTATATTTGAAACTAGCTAAAAGCTGCCTTGTTTCGCGTGGGTTGAAAATAGTTAACTTCAGAAATTTTAAAATGTTTGTATTTATATGCCAATTTCAAGAACGTCTGCAAAATAGACATATATTGTCCTAAGAATGTACCATTTATGTATGAATAAGTCCCGGAAATCACCACTTCCTATATAAGATTACTGATTCAATTCTATAAATTAGTTATTTCAATAACCTGTTAAAACAACTGATTTATATAGGAGCCCTGTTAATTTATTAGTTTGAATACTTTTATTTTGAAGACGTTCTTAAAATGTACTAAATGTCCTCAAAGTATATGCTATTTGTATGTAAATATGTGCTGAAAATGTCTACTTTATATATGTTATATTACTCGTTCAAGTCTATGAAATGGTCATTTTGAGAACATTCTGAAATAATTATTTTATAGAGGCTTTAAAATGTTTGTATTTATATGCCAATTTCGAGGACGTTAATTTAATTATTCACATCCCTGAGTTTATTTATCATTTTTTAATTATAATGTTCAAATAAAAGTATTAACCAAGTATATATTTACAATTTATTCATAATATGTTATATAACATGTTATGTTATATATAACAATATGAAACATATATACAGCATATATATAC
>JABFOU010000267.1:0-10620 GCA_022817745.1 Scelioninae gen. 1 sp. ZL-2020 | reverse complement strand
GTAAAATGATTTAAAATATAGTGAAAATGGAATTATAATTAAAACTGTTTATCAATACTGAATACAGGGAAAAGAAAAACTTCTTCGTGAGTAAGTGAACAGTTACTGCAATTACTAATTGTTATCGATATATGTTTTGCGTCACTATTTGGTGCTGATGATAATGATGTAGCGTCTTTTTTTATAGTAGCGGAAATAATGACGTTGTTTTCGGAACTTGACGATGATACGCTGGTACTTGACACAGTGCTACTCGGCTGGACATTTAGAGCTTTTGTAATAAAACTGGATATTTTTCTCTTCTATTGTACTGACTCTTCTATATATCTCTCAGCCACGGTGGTGGATTACCAACCACCGTGGTTGGTTGGTAATCCACCACTTATTGAATTTTATTAATTCCAAATGGCTAAATGGTGCACTTGCGCCTTTGAAAATTAAAAAAAAATCTAGTTAATGTAACATTATTTTGGTATGAATTTCTATGAATTGGTTCTACATTTACATATTTTAACTAATAAATGAACTTTGTAGTCTGATACATCATCTACGAATACCTTAGTCAGTTATCCTTTATTACAGGCTCTACTATTTTCAAAAATTATCACTACCTGAAATAAATATATTTAATAAATAATATATATATATATATATATATATATATATATATATATTATCTACTAAAGTGTCTACAAGTTTATAATATAAAATATACGCAGGTTTACTTTATTTGTAAACTAATCTTAATTTTTCATTAATAAATTTTTACACTGACAGAAATTTCGTGTGTAACCGTTACACAATCTAAATGCATATTATGGTTACTATAAATACCATTCATGGATAACCAACGCCAATTTTCAGTGTAACCATTACAATATCTTGATGAGACTATTTTATAATTTCACCAAATTATACCAATTTTTTGAAAATGCTTTCTTTTACAAAGTTCATTTAACGGTCGTTTGAAAGTCGAAAAATATCGTACATATAAAACCGTTTGAGAAGTCTGGTTAATTAGATTCCACAGCCGAGCGGATAAGATGGCCAGACTTCAGTTCCAGACCCCCAGCGTACACCCGAGTTCGATTCCCAACGTCAACAAATTTTCATAAATGTTGCCGTGATGTTGTTTTGTAATACTGTTATATATTATTTATGTGTCAGTATTTTTCATATGTTCCAGGTTATTAATAATAATTGTAAATAAAAACACATAATATATAAAAGTTTCATTAAATGCAAGTATATATATGTTTATGGTTATATCGATTATTTTAGAGACGTTTGTATGTATGTGTCTGGAATGGTGAGAAAAGCGATTTTTTTATCTAATATTTATTTTTATTATTTTTCTAAATTCTTTATAATATTGTGACAATTGTCTGATGGTTGAAAGTGCGTTTAGTATAATGGTTACCCTAAAATATAGGTATTGGTTACTGGATATATTTGGTAACCGTTGCAATATTTGTCTTGTGATGGTTACTAAAATTTAATTTCGGAGCCGTTTCTTGGGTAACTGCGTTACCCGTAAATTCTTGTAATGGTTACTAGATTTTTCTCTCGGTGTAATATATTATTAACTATAATGTATCAAGTACATAGAAAATCACTATGCACGAACTTGAACGTGACCTCCATGTATACTTTCGATACATTATTTTCTTATATATTCATCTCATAAAACATTATAATGAATGAATTAAATCGATTAAATATAGCTTTGCATGTATTTAAGTCGAAGAGTCGGATCCCGGACCCCGACATAGGACCGACCGATCATCAGGTAACCGACTTCATCGGGTGCCCGCAGATAACTTCTATTACGTATGCGCAATAAAATTAAATGTAGTGTAAGAATTGACTCTAGATCGAAAACAAATGCAGCATAAGTTGTACAATTGTTAATCAGCAATGGAAACATTTCAAATTTAAGATACTTGGCTGTAAATTTATTGAATATGTAATGTTTTTATAAACTGTTTCTTACTGTGTATTTCGGTTATATTTGGCAATCGTCTGAATGTAGTCGTGAATGTAGGTAAAACAATACATTGCTAAAATAGGTTATAATAATATGGATGCCAAAGATGTATGTATATGACACATTCATTGTAAACAGTGTTTTTGGGACCTATTTAGAGGTTAGAACGCCGCTCATTATAGCTCTATAGGTTGGTAAAGTGAAATTAATCGCTTTATAGTGAATATTTCAGGGCTCCATGGGTGGTTAATTACATTTTAACGTCCTCTAACTATATCGAGCTCCGCAACGAACGATTAAAAACTCTGAATAACATTGTTTACTTTACCACATTTAGTAAAATATAGTACGCAACAATGGCGAAGTGACGATTATATTCTCGGGTAGTTTTGGTCCTCGGCTATAACTCGGATAAAAATCACCCTCGTCTTGTTAATTATAATGAAAATCGCTCCGCTCTTGTTACATAATATACCATTTTGTCACTGTTATAAATTGTTATTTTGAATTTAACGTATTTGTTAGAGCATATCTGTCAAAAATTAGATCTATATTTAAATTTTTTTTATATATAGCGCAGTATTTATATCTATTTACTATGGTTTATATTTACGAGCACTATAGATTACATAAAATTACACCATTATACAAACTAGCAGCAAAAACTAAATAATATAGTATTCGTTTCTATTATGTAGTACCTGTCATAAATATTCAATCGTATATGAGCATTTTATATTTTTTACAGTGTATGAACAATGTTTGGTATTATATGTAGGTAATTGTTTGATTTGGTGAAATCTTTGTGCAGAATTATATCTAAGTCGTGTTACCATGGGATTTGGACAAAAGCCACGGATTAGTCACGGTTCAATTTTTTTACTCTAGTTCAGAAAGTAAAAAAATTTTTTATCGAGGAAGTAAACTTCGTATCTTAGAAGTAGCAATTGTATTATAATAGTGATTTGTATGAAACAAATGCTCATCTCGTTCATCTTTAAAAGTTACTCTTTGACTGTTACTCGTTAAAACTTCTTTAATAGCAAGCATGTGATATAGCCAAAATTTTGTAACTATTACTGTTAATATTCCAAGTTCAAGTCCTCGATGAGATAATAGTTTTTTATACGATTGCAAAAAAACATTAAATCGAACCATGGCTGAACTGTGGCTTTTGTTCAAATCCCATGGTTACGCTACTTGCGGGAGAACTCGTTGTACCGTGGACTTTTAACTACATTCCACGGGGAAACCCATGGCAAAAAGTATGCCATGGGTTCTTGCCACAATTTAAGCCGCAGTAAATATTTCCACGCCGACAATATCTGGTGATGCAATAACAAATTTTCTATTTGATAATTTTTATTATCGAACTACATGCAAACTTTTTTTGCTCTAGTGAAATCTCTAAAAATAATTGCATCCAGGTCCTCATTCTTATTCCAGATTTCATTCATAGTCTGACAAATTTGATTTGTTTTAGTAGTATAATTTTTTAATCATATAAGAAGAGGCATACACTTCACCGGAATACATCGTTTGCCTGATTACATACGCTAAGAAAAAAAAACTACTCATCCAGTTTCATTTAAAACTAGAAAGTATTAAGTTTGATTAGGCTGACTCTTTCAGTATAGAAAATAATGATGATTCGCTATTGTTTCAATTGTTATAATCTTTTCCGTCAACATTGTAGGCGAAATACTGCCGAAGCAATTGTGAAACATCATTCGTTTTACACTGATGCAATTTTATTTGAGCGGTACTGAAAATTTAATCTGAATCAACAGTATACTTTATAATTTTCCTATTGTAACACTATCTGGAACCAATTTGAAGATATAGACGCCTGAGGACGACGTCGACCTATATTATATTGATTCACTAGACTATTACCAGACTATATCCAAACTTATACGAAACTTCTTCCAGACCGTTTTTCGTCCGAGGTACACTGATCCATACATATCAATTTCTACTACATCTATGGTGATTTTTTAAGGAGAATAACTAATAATAATAATAGGTTACTTAGAGAAAATGCAAAAATATAATGTTTTCTAAGGTTTGTGACACTTACCTTACATAAAATTTAGTTAAAGTTGTATATAATGGCTTCAAATTTTTCTGTATTTTTTTTAAAAATATTTTTATCTTAAATATTAAAATATTAACATAGTAATATTTGCAATTTTTATTTTAAATATTACTATGTTGTTAAGTAATCTTCGCATGTATCTGAAAACATACAAATTTTACAATGTAAAATAGTAAAAACGACAAAATGAGTAAAATTGACCCAATTTTACTCTTTTATGTAGTAAAATTTGTATCGTTTTAAATACATCCGAAGACTACTCAATAACATAGTGAATTTCGCACAGAAAACGATTAATTTTTCAAACAATTTTTCTCTCAGTGCGGAACCTGGGAAAAATTATAATAACAAGAATATTAACTTTCTTTGAAAATAATGTACTTTAAAACCTGAAATAAATCTATTGAAACTTTATTAAGAATGGTGTACTGATGTTCTAAACACTGAGAAACAAAAATTCTACATATTAAACTAAGCAAATACTGCTTTGCCACTATACTGGGTAACCTTTGAACAACATATGAATTGGAAAAACAAGGAAACAATTTGTATGTATCTTTTATTTTTAATGTTTACACATATTCTTCATTAAGCAATTTTTGCTTTGTTTAACACATAATTTGCTGTTTTTTCTCAGTGTATATTACCAATTTGAAATCAATATATATTAATAACATATTTTGAAAATTTTTCATTGGAATATAGCGAAAATAATAATATATTTTTATCATTTTCTCAATATATGATTCTAATATGGAATCGATTAGAATGAAAAATCTGAAGAAATTCTAATAAAAAGTTTGAAAATTTCTTAAAAACTCTAACAACGCTCATATTCCGAGAGTTATATTTCTAAACGAGGAATCAATATTTCATCATTATATGCTCAAAGTATGGTTAAGAGTTTTTTCATGTATATTATCAATATATTTTGAAACGTATACAAAATATAATAACAATGTATTTTTACATTGTTAATGTTTCCAATATATTATTAATATATTATCAATGTATTTATTTTTTCAATACGGACATGGATATTAAATTTCAAAATATCGTTAATATTTCCAACATATTATCGTTAACTTAGACAATATACAGTCTAATAATATAATATAAAAATTAAAAATTAATCTTAATTTTTAATTTTTATTTATATAATTTGGAAAGTTTTGTCGATTCATTATTTTCAATATATTTGTAGTATTTTGAAAAAAATGTTAATATATTAATATGAATATATTTCTGCCTGTATAAGTACAATGTATTTTCAATATTTGTCAACAAACAAATTATCACAAATATCAATACATTTTCAATAATTAATATTATTAGTATATGTAATTTAAATGTAATCACTATTTCAAAGCAGAAAATATCTTTATGATATTATATAAATCTTGCAATATATTTCAAAATGCACAATAATATTCACATATTAATATCTAAGTAATATTGTTCTTTTTAAATGTTATCAAATATTATACAAACAGTTTTCAATATTTATAAAAACTTATTTATATTCACTGTAAAAAAAGGTGTCTTAATTTGTAGCGGTTTTTAAGACACTTTGTGGTGTCTTAAAATAGTCCATAATATGTAGATAGACGTTACATGACGTCTTAATGTAAGACACTATGTGTCTTATTTCAAGACATTTAATGAGCATTAAGACACTTAAATATGGCAGAGTTATTACAGTGAATATGTATAATTGTATTGCATACATGTTGTGCAGTATTAAGAAGAACATGTGTGCAGCGGGCGTAAGGATTCGGCCGCCTGTTAAAATGTTAAAATCTATACTATTCGGTCGATTTTGACCTTATATTATAGTTTTCTGACAATTCACGACTTTATGCATGTCAAAAGCATGCTTAAAATAATATTTTTTTAAAGACTTTTTAAATAATTTTTTCATATTTAAAAGGTCTTTTTTTATTTTTAAGGTCAAAATTATTTTATATCAACAACTATACAGTTTTAAGGACAAAATTTCAGTTTATTCACATAAAAAAATAATTTTTCTTTTTTTTTTTTCTAAATAAAAACGTACATCATACACAAATTAATTTACTCTGAAGTAACTAAGTTTTTTACCATATATCTGGCTAAAAAATTTTCCTATTATTTATCTAACCTTAGAGTTTTCCAAATATTACATAAATTTTCCCCTAATTTCTACTTCCCCCATGTTTCCCTTTTATTTTGCCACATATTTTCTCCATTTTACATTATCCATATACATCTCCCAATGTCGAATATTGAAAACAAGTGACACACTCATCGAATTCGTAAAGCATCAAATCCCAAGTACACACATACATACATAAGTTGTATGTGGGCGAGATGTTTTTTACCTAACGCGGACTGCAGCCTACTCTTCTACCAATTCGATTCGAATGCCACGATGTTTTCACCGGCCTTATAAGGTTACTCGCCGTTGCCGCTTCGCTGACTTGTTCCCCTTGCCTGAATAAGAACATATATGCGTAGTCTGATCGCATTCAAAAGAAAAAAATGGATACATTGCTGTGGACATACGGTCTTCACTTACATTACGAAACCGTAGTAATATCTAATACTTTTTGAAAGAAAATATTTCATTCATGAATATCATCTGTATATATTATTACTTTTATATCAAAATATTTTTATTTAAAATAATTAAAAAACATTTAATTATTATAAATAAGAAATCATTTGTTAAGTAAAAATGATTTTCCTGGAAATATGTTTTTCAATTTTCACTGAAACAAATTGTAGTAAAAATTGTTTGAAAAATAAAATGCATTAATTCGTTCATGGTTTATTAAAAAAAATGTTTCATTTGTAGTCGCCGGATATGAACTGTTCAAAACGCAATGGAAGCTGCATCTTTTTATTTTCTGTTTATGACAATCAGAGCATAACGATTATCGAATGGAAATAATGGTTCTCAATGTGAACTGGATTTTTGTTAATTAATTTTGATGATTATTTTTCGGATGCATTTATGATGTTATTTAACAAATACGGTGTAGGAATAATATTAAAAACGTGTTATTGTTTTTGAGTCATAATAACTTCAAGCTATCAATATATATATATGTAATGACCTCATCGTCGAAATGTATAAGTACATACATTAAAGATCTGATGTCATTACGGATTTGATCGACATACGAAGTATTTAAAATTTCTTAGTTCATCATTTTTGAAGTTTTAAATAATTAGATTTTACTTTTATTAGATGTTTGAACAATATAATCGGGTTTGAACGGACAAATAAACAGAAAATTGTAAAAGGAAACTTTTTTTGTAGGTGAAAATAATTTTCATATTCCTATACAAACAAAAAGGAATATTTTCCACGTGAAGTAACAAAGCTGTTGTAAAGTTTTTAGAAACCAAACAGTAGATCATAAACGTTTATAACTGTAACTTTTCAGGTATGTAATGATAACAATTGGAGCCCTTTCCAACAATGGAAAACTTTTCAAAGTTGTTGAAAACGTTTCTCTATAAATTACTTTCAAATGATTATTTTTTTTTTTATTGAAAAAGATCAATAAATGCAAGTAGAAAATTGAAAATTATTTTGAAAACTTTGAAAATGTACATTTCTGGAATCTACACATTTTCGTGACAAATTTTCAATTTTTATTTACGAAAATAGGACATTTTTGACAAAGTTAGACAAATTATTTCGATTTATTTTTATTAACAGTTATTTGTACGTTATTACTAAATTTCGTTAATTAATAAATATATTTTTAACAATATTTGTTAATTCTTCATTAACAATCTCATGTAAATTTACATGAACGATTTATATTATCTGCAAAATATTAATTCATTTTTTAAAATAATAATATTATTCATAGATTTCGGTTTAAACTATATAACTGCTATTCATTTCATTTATAAAATAACGAAAAACATTATTTTCCATTTAAAATGGCTGTAAAACGCAGACAGACATTAATTTAATTTTCTGGAGACACGCTGCTGAATAAGCTAAATTTGTTGCGAGATTTCATTTATATATCCTGCCGCATGTCATTGACACAGTCATGTAAAGAGACTACTTTAACTTCAAAATTCCATTTAAATTGTATTTGAAAAATGTGCAATAAAAAGAATTTTTTTTTAATATTTCAATTAATCATATACAATTATTTTTCATGCTAAACATTAACAAAAATATGATAATAAAAAAATTGTTAAAAATAAATTATATAAATTTTATAAAAATACGTATCTTTAACGTAGATTTCAACTTTAATGAATGCTTCGAAATTATTAAATAATACTAATGTTACATTTGTGAAATTAATCGTTTTTTTAATATCTAAAAAACAATCAAATGCACTATTGCCAAGTTGTAACTTCAGATATTTCATCATACTTTCTCCTAATTTTGTACTTTTATTATAACAATTGCAGCGAGTTTATAAACATCATTTAGAAAAATCCGTTAATTTAAGATCATACATATTTTATTTAGATTATGTTTAGTAAACTTATTAATATTAAAATATGAGTTCTTAAAAAAGATAGATTCTGTTGATTCACTTTTCAAATCGTTCGAAAAGTTCATTCGAGAGATTGTTTAGTGACGCGTTGAGAGAGGGGAGGGAACGCTTCAAACCGAGGCTATATAACACCCAACTTCCGGTCCGGCGTCTCATAACGTCGAATCGTTTGGAGGAGCTACATCGCCTGCTTCTTAAAACGCAATTGCGACTTTTTCTACCTTTTTCCGAAGGATTTACTAATTTAATTCATCAAGATGGTAAGCAAATATCTATTTAATACACAAATTATTACATTATTTATTGCAAATTCAGTTTTAAGTTGTAATAATGTGAAAGCTTGCTCATGCATGTCGGCGAATGGGAGGGGAAAGTGTAGCGTGGCGTGTAAGGAAAAATGTTTTTACATTGTTAAATTGAAAAAAAGATTAACCAAATGAATAATTTCTTAAATATTATTGAATATCCGACTGAAAAAGTGTACTTTGGGCTTGTTTTTTTAATTAAATTTAGTGCGTGGCAGAAAAAGGGAGTGTCGCTTTGTAACGGTTTTTTCAGTGCCGTACAAAGGAAATTGAAACAGTTGAAACTTACGGTATTGTTACTTTTTGGAAATGAGTTTGTATTTTATATCTAATTTTGTTAAACTCATTAATAATTAATCTTCAAAATTATATTTTTTTTGACATTAAACAAATTTTTTGAGCGATATGAGTAAAAAAAAATAACATAATGCAGTTGTCGCTACGAAATGTAAGAAAGAAAAAAAATAGAAAACATGCAATGAGATATTTTGGACAATACATTTATTGAGCGTTGGAATCCATGAGAAGCTATTTTTAGAACGCCGTTGCCGGCAAAGATGGCGGCGGGCCTCGAGACAAAGATGGAAATATATTTGAATATTTGTAATAAAAAACAATATATATCATTTTTTTTCTTTGTATTATAATAAATCAATGATTTTTGGATTAAAAATTTTTTTAATTTATTGTTAGATGTTATAAAGATAATATATATATATATATATATATATATATATTAACATATTCCTTCAACATTATTTGTCTTTTATGAAAAACATTAATTTTTTTTTCCGTTCGAGAAAAAGTTTCGTTTGAGAATGTGGTAAAAATATTAATATAAAATAAGTATTAATCATTCACTATTTAAACAATATTCAACAATTTTCTAGTTCTCATCTAAAATAACTAAGTTCATAAATAGCATCATAAATTCATAAATAATAAAAATTTTCTCTTTCCTCAGCGTGAATGTATCTCAGTCCACGTTGGCCAAGCCGGTGTCCAGATCGGTAATGCTTGCTGGGAGCTTTACTGTTTGGAACATGGAATCCAACCTGATGGTCAAATGCCATCTGATAAGATGATGGGAGGTGGTGATGATAGCTTCAACACCTTCTTCAGCGAAACCGGTGCCGGCAAACACGTGCCACGTGCCGTTTTCGTTGACTTGGAACCAACTGTAGTCGGTAAGGTCTTTTTCTCACAAACTCCAACAATTTTTTTTTTCCTAATTTACCACCACAAACTAAACTCTTTCTCCACCCACAGATGAGGTCAGAACCGGAACCTATAGACAACTCTTCCACCCCGAACAACTGATCACCGGAAAGGAAGACGCCGCCAATAACTATGCCAGAGGTCACTACACCATCGGCAAGGAAATTGTCGACCTGGTTCTCGACCGCATCCGCAAGCTTGCCGACCAGTGCACCGGTCTCCAAGGATTCCTCATCTTCCACTCCTTCGGCGGAGGTACCGGATCCGGTTTCACCTCCCTGCTTATGGAGCGCCTCTCCGTGGATTATGGCAAGAAATCGAAACTCGAGTTCGCCATCTACCCCGCCCCCCAAGTTTCCACCGCAGTAGTTGAGCCATATAACTCTATTCTTACCACCCACACCACCTTGGAACACTCCGACTGCGCGTTCATGGTCGACAACGAGGCCATATATGATATTTGCAGACGCAACTTGGACATTGAACGCCCCACCT
>JABFOU010000266.1:0-10624 GCA_022817745.1 Scelioninae gen. 1 sp. ZL-2020 | reverse complement strand
TTAATCTCATATATGAATTTAAATAAACGTTTATCTCATAAATATTTTTCATGCCTGGGGCAGCGGACAAAAGTGGAACTATCGATTTCTCGGGACGAAAGCTGGCGCTTTCGTCACCTCGAACCGACAGTTTCCACTTTCGTCCCGCTACCCACGGCACGAAAACCATCGTACAAGCCTCGGGCGCAGTGGCGCCCTCGGCAGTAATATACTATTAATTTTATGCGATAGTTGTTGTTTGATGATATTATTCTTGTTTAATTTCACAATCGACAGGAAATATTATTGATTGTGAATAAGCCAAAAATGTTCCAGTAACGTACAACATTTGAAACATTTGTTTTCCAATACACGTGCCCGTGCGCAAAGTGACTTTTCCGCACTAGTGCGAAAAAACTCACATTTCCCAACTATTAGGTGTAGGAAATGTGGCTCATTTTTGTATATTGTTGGAAAAGTTGACTTCTTTTTCACTCGTGACTTACGTCACTCGTGCGAAAAGTGAGCTTTTCTGCACTAGTACGGAAAATGTCACTTTTCGCACGAACACTTGTATTGAAAAATGTCGTTCTACGCACAGATGCTACGCTCCCTAGTATTGAAAACAACTATTATTTTATATTGCTTTTTATATATAATTTTTACATAAGATTATAAAAATAATGCAGTAATTGATAGTTTATTTAAATTTGAATTTTTCCCGCTTTTCTCCTTCTATATATTAGTAAAAAAATTACTAAAAAAATTTGGTGTATTGTTGTAATTAGTTGTTGGCATATGGCAGTCGCATCTTTGCCGCCATAAATAAATAAATAAAATTTAACTGTCGTGCGTATGGTAATTCAACATTTATAATAAAATTATTAATTATAGTGATTTCATTTATAATTATAATTTATAATTGTGATAAGACAGTGATATTGACAATGGGTCATTTAAAAAATCGAAAAAAAGACGTCCATCCAGAGGATTTGCTCCTCAAAAAAAGTGGATCAAAAAAAGGTTAGTAAAATATTATACAATAATAAGTAAGATATAATAATAAAAAATTTTCGTTTTCAATTTTTCTGATGCTGAATACATTGTTGATTAAAAAATAATAATTAAAACTAATAAAATTATTATTTTTTCACATAAAGCAAAAAGTAACATGTTATGAAAAATTATATAATTCAGTATTTTTTTTCTAAATTTAATCTCTTTTAAAGTAATACTTTATTTCAGCACATAATTTAAAAATGGAAATGTAAAAAAATTGGCCCTTCTTCAGAGTTTTCTGACGATTTTTCAGTAATTTTTCAGTTATTTTTTGCAACATTTCTCAAACTAGTTTTTAGTAATATATGTTTAAACCGGTTCGGTTATGTATTAACAATTGCAACCTTTTTCCAACAGAAATGTTTCAACCCTTTTCGTAGAAATATTTTAAAATATTTTACAATATTATGAGAATATACTCAGAATGTACAAATATCTGAGTAAGTGATATTCCTAAAATATTTCTGAAAACATTCTTTTTTGATATATCACAAATGTTTCTACATACTTTCAGGACATTTGAAAATGTACAAAACATTTTAGATAATGTTAAAATCTTACAACAATTTCAACTTTTCAAATGTCCTAAAAATGTTTTCAAACATTACTGGTAATCCCAAGAATGTTTCTAAAAATATTTTACGAATACGCTACACGGAGAAAAGTGCAAAAGGATGGCCCTTTTATTCCAAAAGGCTGACGCTTTTAGGATAAGACAGAAAATTATAACCTCTAAAGTTAAACAAAGATGGTAAAAGATGGAATTTTCACGTCTGCTGTCTTTGTCTACCTTTAGAGGTTATTATTTTCTGTCCTATCCCGAAAGCGTCAGCCGCCTGCAATAAAAGGCTGAACCGTTTATGATAAAAGGACCAACCTCTTGCAGTTTTCTCCGTGTAGGAAAGTGAGCAGTTTTTTTCAACTCACGCGTCATCTTAAACACATTAACGGTAATGCAATTCAACAAATAATTAATTTAATAAGAATAATTTATGATTATTTTATTTGCTAATTGATAATTATATTATTAAAAAGTAATTTTAAAATTCAATTTGAGTTATATATATTTTTTGCATCACCGATAGTAATAATTTTAACCGATGATGTCGCTGCAATCTGCACTTGCCTAGCCTATATCACTTAGGAGCCATCCTTAAATTACATAACGCTCCGAGGGGAGGGGGGTATACAGAGCAACGTTACAAGGGGTTAGGGGGGGGGAGCTTAATGTGTACGTTACGTAACAATAAAATTGTTATTTGTTAATAACCCAAACAAACAAACAAAGTCAGATTCGGAACGATTGAACATTCTTATATTCAATCCTCAATGTGGTATATTGCAGATTCAACTTTTTGAATCTCTATCAGTCGAGCTTAAAAAATTATCTCAATCGTTCTGAGCCTATAGATGTTCCGTATGTTCAATAAGTAAATATAGGTTGAGAAATCCACTTCAAATTTTTATCGGACTGAAATGATTCAAATTTCTTTACTTACACTACTTTAAAATTTTAATCGGTCTATAACGAAAGAAATACTAAGATTTGAACTTGGAACAGTCTTGAACGATTCAAAAACCGATTCAAAACCGAACATTTACCTATCGGAATCAATCGGTCTTCGTTTGCTAGGTAGTCCAGTCCATTAAACTTCAATCTTAAAAAAAAATAAAAATTTGTTAGATTTTCCGATTTCAAAAAAACTGCTGATATATTTATAATAAGTAATAAATATTCATGGCAAATATTAGATCACTGTAAATAAATATTCAAAATTTTTCTCAGCGCATGACGCTTTACGTATAACGCTCTGTTAGTGCTTGAAAAATTGCGTTGTGTAAAACGAAATTTTATTTGTTATTAACCGTTGAAAAATAGTATATTACTGCTGAGGGCGCCACTGCGCCCGAGGCTTGTACGATGGTTTTCGTGCCGTGAGTAGCGGAACGAAAGTGAAAACTGACGAACGAAAAGCGCCAGCTTTCGTCACCTCGTCACGAGAATTGTTTTATTCAACGAATAATAACAACTATATTTGTTATTATTCAACGAATAATAACAACTATAATTTTGCCATTAAAAATATCAGTCGTCATAACCATTGTACAGATCAACTTATAAATAAAAATTAAAAACTTACCTAAGCTCTCGTGCCGAAAGCTGTCACTTTCGACACTCGACCTACGTTAGTTAATTTTGCCATTAAATAGTATATTATATCCGAGGGATATAATATACTATTATATAATATACTTAAATAGTATATTATATTTTTCAGCACTGCAGAGTGCCGAAATATGGAACTTCAGGCACGAGTTTGCCGTTAGTTCCACATTTCGCCGCTCTGTCAGTGCTGAAAAATATTATTCGTCATAACCATTGTACAAATCAACTTATAAATAAAAATTAAAAAATTATCTGAGCTCTCGTACCGAAAGCTGTTACTTTCAGCACGTTGCAGACGACTGAAAGTGGCGCCCTCGGACGAAATATACTATCTTCATTGAAAAATAGGGGGAAAGGGGTAATTATTACGTTTCATAATATTCCGAGGGGAGGGGGAGGTTGAGTTTTACGTAATGGGTGCATTACAAAGGGGGAAGGAGTATCCCAATTATTATAAATTTGCGTTACGTTATTTAAGGATGGCCCTTTACTCCTACATTTGTACATTTTGAGTATGTTCTTAGAATAATCCAAAATATTTGAAAATATTTCTAGGAGAAAGGTTCAAACGATAAAAAATATTTTCATGCAGAATCTTCTCAGAATATTTTGTGCTGCTAGGGTGGAGGGGGGTACAAAATCTAGAAAATTGTATTCTACCAAGTAAATAACTGAATCTAAATTCAAATACGCCAACTGACTTTCAACGAAAAAATTATACAAAAAATCCGTGTACTTGAAAAAAACCAGGGTAACAATATTCAAAATAATAAAAATTTGATTTGTTATGTATTTAAGTATTACTATAATTGAAAATATTCTAAAGGATTGTAATAAATCGTTATCAACGGTAAAAGATTAGACAATACATAAATTCAATAATACAGTGTAAATTAAAAAACTGATTTTTTTTATTTCAATTCAAAAGTATAAATAATTAATGAAGCTGAACTAGTTACAGAAATAATAGATATTGTAGCATAGGTTTTGTTATATATTCTAATGAAAGTGATATTTTTTTTTATTTATAAATGATTTTTCAATTGTTTACAAAATTAAAAATTTTTAAAAATTACTATATTTTCCATATAACCGAAAATTGTATCATCAAATGTTACTCATAATATGTAATACGGTTACTTTCTAAAAAGTTGAAACTAGAAAAAGAAACAAAACCAATTAGAATGCAACAACAAATACGTGCTGCAGAATTCATTGCTTAAAATACTTTTTAGAAATTTACTGTAATTTTTTACAATTAATATAAGTAACTGCGAGTAATTATTTTTTCATGCCTGGGGCAGCGGACAAAAGTTAAACTATCGGTTTCTCGGGACAAAAGCTGGCGCTTTCGTCACCTTGCCTGAATAAATATTTACATTATTATTAAAATTTGTCGTAATGTTTCCTATTTCAAATATATTTACAGACGTCAATTGTGGTCTGATAAGAAAGCAAAATCGCCGGATGCCATAAATGAAATTCCAGATACATATCTTAATGTATGTGACGTTGCAGACAATGAATTAAGCGTCAATCATGAATATTCGGATACAAATGCAGAAGGTATGTTGAACAAAAATATGAGTATTATTATTACAGACGACAGTGAAGATGTTGATCAGTCATTTGATTCATCTATCATTAAGACAGATATTTCTGAATGTCGTCGAATTAATAGTATAAATACAGACGACAGTGAAGATGATGATCAGTCATTTGATCCATCTATCATTCAGAAAGAGATTTCTGAATGTCGTCAAACTAATAGAATTAACACAGATGACAGTGAAGATGTTGATCAGCCATTTGATCCATCTATCATTCAGACAGATATTTCTGAATGTCATCGAATTAATAGTATAAACACAGACGATAGTGAAGATGATGATCAGTCATTTGATCCATCTATCAATCACAAAGACATTTCTGAATGTCACCGAACTAATAAAATAAACACTGATGGCAGTGAAGGTGTTGATCAGTCATTTGATCCATCTATCATTCAGAAAGATATTTCTGATTGTCATCGAATAAATAGTATTGTCATAGATGATACTGAAGATGATGGTCAGTTAGTGGACTCATCTACCGTTCAGAATAAAAATTCTGCATGTCGGCATATTATAAATTTTGAATTTTTATATGACGCAATGCAAAAAAGGTTTGTCGAACACGCTGAATTAACTGAATGTCATTTCCAAGATTGGAAAATTGAAAAACTTAATGCACGTGGCTTGAAATTGCATATATTTTTCAAGTGTAAAGAATGTCTATACGAAACTGATATTTGGTCAGAAGAAACCATAGATGGTACAATGGATATCAATGAAGCAGCAGTAGTTGGTACTATATCTAGTGGTATTGGTTATTCTCAATTATGTGAAATATTGGCTTCATTGAACGTACCATGTATGGTTAACAACACATACAACACGTATCGAGAAAAAGTAATTATTGACTTAAAAAATGCAGCCTTTGAATCTATGGAAAAAGCAGCACAAGCTGAAAAAAAAATGGCCATCGAAAGAGGAGAAGTTATTGATGGCATTCCATATATAACTGTCGTTGCAGATGGCCAGTGGACAAAAAGATCGTACGGACATACCTATAATTCTTCGTCCGGATCGGCTTGCATAATCGGTTTCCGAACAGGCAAAGTACTGTTTGTAGAAATTCGTAATAAAGTCTGTACTTGTTGTGATTGGTATGAACGTAAAAACATACCATGCAGACCTCACACGTGTTATAAAAATTTCAGTCGTAATGCTAGTTCTACAAGTATGGAAAGCGATATCATTGCTGAGGGATTCAGATGCAGCGTTGAAATGCATGGATTGATATACAAAACGCTTATTGCAGATAATGATAGTAGCGTTCATACATCCATTATTCACAATCGACCATATAACGATTATAACGTTGAAGTTGAAAAAGTTGATTGCACTAATCATTTGTTGCGTAACATGTGTAATAAACTGCGAACAATTGCTAATACTACTCAACCAAATTTATTAAGAATTCCTGAGTTTGTTAAATTGCGAAAACTTATAGATTCCAAAACTAAAGAAATAAGAGATCAAATTGTTCTTGCAGCAAATGTAAGAAAAAATTATACTGAAGATGTAGCAGTGAATGCAAAAGAATTATCACAAGATATATCACAAGTTATATATCACGTTTTTGGAGAACATGATAACTGTCAGTCTCGTGGTCTTACATGTACTCAAAATGTGGAAGATATGCCACCAAATCATGTGCCTCGTTTAAAGTACTACGGTTTGTTTGATAAAATTGAAAGCGTAGTAAGTTATTTGCAAAATCGTGCAGACAGTTTAGTGCAACTTGTGACAAATAATCTTGCCGAATTATGTAATTCTTTATTGTGTAAAACAATTTGTGGGAAGCGAATCGATGTTGGTAAAAGAGGTTCATTTAATGCACGAGTCTATGCAGCAGTATTACAATTTAATACGCAACAAGTTTTAACAGAATTGAATAAAAGTTTGGGAAATACCAATTTTCATATTGCGGAAAAGATGGAAAAACAACGCCAACAAGTGATTATGAGAAACAGGGAATATAGGGAAATGAGCGGACGATCTGTTCGATTTCCAAGAGCTCGAGCTGATAAAGATTATGGATCTGAATCACAAGAACCAGACTTAGCACCTGAAATATTTGAACGAGAAAAAGCAAATGAATTAGAACGATTACGCCGAAATGCTAATGACTGGAAGACTATAGAGCGTGACACTAGAGATCAAGGTAATTCAGAATTATGGAGAGTGTTAAGACAAAAAATGTTAACTGCGTCAAATTTCGGCACTGTTTGTCGAATGAAAAATACGACACCTACTAAAAATGTAGTGAAAAGTATTTTGTACCCTTCAGTTAAACAGACACCTGAAATGAAATATGGGCATGACATGGAAGAAAATGCCAGACAAAGTTTGTCCAGATTCATTGAAAAAGACATTCAAATCTGTGGCATTTTTATTGACCAAAATTGTCCATTCTTAGGTGCGTCCCCTGATGGCCTAATAGATAATGACGGAATCGTTGAAATAAAATGTCCTTACAAAGCTCAAAACATACCCATTGAAGAAGCGATAAATCAATATAAAGATCTGAAAAGGGTTTTTGATGCAAAAAATTCAAATATGATGAATAAGACACATCATTATTATTATCAAGTTCAAGGACAATTGCATGTAACAAACAGACAATATTGCATGTTTACGATGTGGACAAAAGAATCCATGAAAACAATTCGTGTTGAGAGGGATGATCATTTTTGGGACGAAAAAATGGAACGTCAATTAACACGTTTTTATATGAATTGTATGCTTCCGAAAATAGTTGACCCTCGGAAACGTAGAAGTATGCCTCTCAGAGAACCTGAATGGGTTCATGAAAGTCAAAAAACTGCACAAAAACGCAAAGCTGAAAAATCACAAGAATGCAGAAAAGTGGCAAAAAATTCTGAAACAACTCAACAAAATTCAAGTGCACCAAGTAATAATTCAAATGATGAATATGAGAATGAACAGTTGATATGGACAAATGAACCTGTTGAAGTTCGTCGACAATATCTCGACAATCAAGTTGCACCTTTGAATGCAGTTAGAGCAACAATTTTAAATTTGAAAAGTGATCTTAATGATGCTACATTGGACACATTTTTGAAAATTATTCGGGACACTAAACCGTTTAAAACCCAAAGTGTGCAATATGTTATTTATCGCGATATTGTTGAGCCAATATATGATAAGAGTATTCAAATTATTGGTTCCGGAACAAACCATTGGAGATGTTTGTATTTTGATGGTACAGTGATATATATTTATGATAGCTTACGAAATATATCGTGTTTAAGTTCGAATGAAGAAGAGTATATCCTTCATCGTTTTCCTAATGTAAGCGAAATTATAATCGAAGAAGATGTTCAAAAGCAGGAAGATAATATTAGTTGTGGTATTTTTGCTGCAGCATTTGCTACAACTGTTGCACTTGGTGACGATCCTACAAATGTACGTTTTTCGAAAAATATGAAAGTGTTACGCAATCATTTGTTCAGGATTATAGAGTGCAAAGAATTATTACCTTTCCCAACCATTTGAAGTATATATTTATATAAAATGGTAGCTCGCAAAGTTTATTGTTATGTAAAAGTAACGAATGGATATTTTTTAGTTATAATTCACCAAGAAATATGTGATAAAATCATAATTTCATTTGTGAATGGCCAGAATAAATTGAAAAATTTAATTATCTCTGTGTCACTGAAATCTTTTCTTTTGTTTTCTTTATATTTCAATTCTGTTGTAGAAACAAAAATCGAAACAGATTATTTTCCTAGAAATTAAACATTATTAGACATATAATACTAAAAATTGATAGAGGGAATTGAGAGAAATAAATTGGGCAAAATCATATTTAATATTTGAAATAACTAATTAGACTCAGGATGTGATACCTTAATATTAGCAACAATATGTTCTTTAAATAATAAAATAATACAAAAATAAAAAAAAAAATTTTTAAAAAATAAAAAAATAAAAAAAAATAAAAAAAAAATAAAAAAATAAAAAATAAAAAAAAATAAAATTTTGGAGAGACTCAATGATAGTGGTCGCGTCTCACAGAAATAGGCGGTGGTGGGGCCTATTTTTAATTTAGACATTATTATTTCTCATCAATATTCAAAAAGTGAGAAATAAAATATTAATTTAATTATTGTAGATAAATTTTTGTTTTATAGTTAGTAGTTTATAGTAAGTAGAAAAATGTTTACTTAAAAAGATCTATAAAGCCTCCATTACTTGGTTAGTATCATTTGTATACAGTATTGTTAAAATAACATATTTCCAATACTAAAACACAGTGAAGTAATTAAAATGTAATTTCTATTTACTTAAAGGGACATTCAAGTAAAAACGCTAAAATCCGTAATTTTCATCCGATTTTCAAAAAATTTTGTCTAAACAAAGTAGTTTTATGCGCAATTATGAAGCCGTAATGATATTTGCAAGAAATGAATAATTTGTTTATTTATTTATTATGTTACCAGTAAAACATACCTATTTTCGAAATTCTTCTGGGATCCCAATTTTAATCCTATTTGAGTAAATTTTGTTTGGTAACGTTCAAGACATGTAGAAGAATAATTCTGTTAGACAGAATTTTGATATCATTAAATAAAACAAAGTTAATAACCTTTTTATAGAAATTGTATGAAAAGTAGAATAAAATTGTGTCCTTTTTTCATAAAATTGTTTAAAATCGAAATACCAAAAAAGTGTCCAACAGAATTGTAGAATATACTTTTTTGAATTGATTACGACTAAATTCAAGCAAATTGAATGAAAATTGGGATCCCGGGAACTTTTTTTGTGCGAGAAAACGTTAAAATTAGAAAGCCGAGATAATTTAGTTTAAAGATTTATTTTTTGTTTTTACATCGTTTTAAAGCAAAATAAGTACTTAATTAAAGAATTTCCAATTCAAAATTTGAAAATAAAATTATACCACATTGAAGAGAACACTTTGAACTGTTGAAAGATTCAATAAAATTTTTTTTCCAATTTTTCGTCATTTTTTGGTTTTTATAGGTTCAATGTCCTCTTAAAATGAAAAGAATCTTAATATATAAGAAAAAAAATGTTTTTCAATTTTTTCCTTATTTGAAATCCATAAGTAATAAATATAGTAGAACTTCGATTATTCGAGGTTTTATTATCCGATGCTCCGTGTTATCTAAGATACCTAACTCATTTGAGATCTGTGTTTTCTGAAAGTATACCCTCAGAAATTTCGAGAAGTTAGCAGAAAACGGACCGTGACAAGTTAAAACTTAATAATGAAAGTGTATTAAAAAAGAAAAATTAATTATTTAAAAATAATATATTCGCATTTTGAGTAATATTATTCTTATTAGTATGATTATTCTCAATTTGCTGTATTATCCGAGATTTCAATTATCTGAGTCATGCATGATCTCGAACTCTGATAATTGAAGACTCTACGCTGTATTTCCATAATGAGACATAATAAAATGTTAGATGATATTTTTTGTCAGGTGATTTTTTCATTTTATTTCCAAATTAAGAACGTCCGTTGTTAGTCAATAAAATCTAAATCTCATGATTACAAAAAAAAAAAAAAAAAAAAAAAAAAAAAAAAAAAAAAATATTAAATAAAAATAAAAAAAATAATACAAAAAAAAATTTTAAATTGTTAAAAAAATATAAAATAAAAATAATAAAAAAAAACAAAATAAAAAAAAAATAACAATTTCGACTACGAAAGACTGCAAAATATAAAAAAGACAACTACACAATTCATCTACACAATATGAAGCTGCAAAAGACTATCTAGCACACTAAATAAACTGCACATGCTGTACATAGTACATTA
>JABFOU010000265.1:0-10628 GCA_022817745.1 Scelioninae gen. 1 sp. ZL-2020 | reverse complement strand
TAAAAGATAAAATAAAACATTCATTTACTTTCTGAAAGTGTGTTTCATAATAAATACATTTTGAAATTAATTAAAGAAAATTATTCGATGTTAATATTAATTATTACACTACTTTAAATTATTATTTATAAACTGATAGAGTTTGATTTCAAACTAATTCTGAATTAAAACATTATAACTCGAATATTTTTATATACAAATTGTTAAAATGAAATATATTCCATATATAATAATTTTGTATTAACGTTTCCTCTATTCGTATATTTGCTTTTTATTTAACATTGAAATTATTTGATTAGATCGCTGCGTTTTAATGTGTGCTCTCAATATCATTTCAATATTAAAGGAAAATTATTTTATGTTATTTTAAATTCGACATGAATATACTATATTGCCCAACTTTTTTGTGTATGAACTTAATAAAGTATTTGCTTTATTAATTATAAATATATTCGAAATATTTTTATAAATAAATAATAAAATTATTATAAAAATAGTACGCCATTATATCTCTCAAAAAAGACGGAATGTGGCTCATTACTGACCAAGGAAATAATTCAAAATAATATACCTTTGTCTCGATAATGACTTACTTTTGGTAGTTGCCAGATGTCAATTATTTTTCATTATTTCCCTGATCAGTAATGTAAAACATCAAACGTTTTATAAAATGTTTTATGAAAAGTTTACTTTTATCAAAAATAAAACTGTATAGATAAAAAATATAATACCATGCAATAATCAAAAGTGATAGACCATTGCTGAGTGTGATATTCGTTCTCGGTTATGCATGAACCCATCTGGAACAGAAATCACAATGGGCAATAATCAGTCACTTTCGATCCTTGCAACGTAATATATTATTACAAATTCGTCTTTTATGAATATATAGCTTCGAACCGCCAAATAATGGAAATTTATGCCTAAATTAACTAAATTTAGGCATAATTAATAAAACTAGAAAATTAATTCTAAAATTTATATCGTATAAAAATATGTGCTGAGTTTGAAATTTAATCAGCTTTAAGACATCGGAACAAAAATTACTTTATTCATTTTTATACATGCAAGTACGCGTTTTGTTTACTCATTATAATAATGAATAAATGCTGCAATTTTATTAATGTGATCATTTTTTATTTGTTCACCGTTTAAAATTTCATTTTTTTGCTCTAATGTTAGTTTAATAATTTTTTATTTAATAAAAAATAATTAAAAAAAAAAAAAAAAAAAAAAAAAAAATAAAATAAAAAAAAAAAAAAAAAAAATATTGAAATATAAAATATTGAAAAAAGAAAATTATAAAAGAAGAAAAAAAAACAATTTGTTGTTTTAATGTTAAATAATTATGAAAAAAAAATTAAAAATTTTTTAAAAAATTACGAAAAAATTAATTACTTACTTGATTTACTTCCTTGGTTTCGATACATCAAAGACTCTGCTATAATTATTATACAAACAAAAAATATGTTTTTTATATTTAAATATTATTTGACCAGCTGACCAAGCAAAAACAAAAAAAAAAACTTTTCTTTGTGTCGTAACCTATATATAAGTAGTCACACACATGTCTTTTTTACTGACAGACGAAGATGCTAGAGTGTATTTTTTGTTAATAAACAAAGACATAAGATAACTTGCCTCGAATTAAATAAAAAATATGTTTTATTGTTTTTGCTTTGATAATTTTTTGAAGATTCATTTTTACTATCAGTGAATCATTATATACATTTACATAAAATTGAATTACACACTTTATACACGGAGAAATTAAAAAAAAACGGCTGTGCCGTTTATGACAGACACCTGACGCTTTTGAAGTAGGATAAAAGAAAAAAGAAAATTATAATTTTGTCATCTTTGTTTATCTTTAGAGATTATAATTTTCTATCCTCCCTAAGGGAACAACATGATAGATTCAATGTTGAATCAATATTGACGATTTTATCGATTCAATATTGCGAAATTATTGAATCAATATTGAATTAATATGTGAATGTCCCTAGAATTTATATTGAATTGATATTGACAAACTTTTATTGAAGCGATATAGAATCAATATTGAATCGAGATTAAATCAATATTGACGATTCCAATATTAAACAAATATGAATTCAATTGGAAATGTGTGAAAATATTCAGAAAATTTCGCTGTGGTCATTAAATTAGTATAAAATAATCCGTTTAATTATTATTTGAAAAATCTGTAATGTCGGTAAAATACTCCCTTCGGCTTGGCCTTAAGACGATGTCATACTCGTGATTACCGACATTACAGCTTTTTAAAATAACAATTCTATGAAATGAAATTAAAACATTTAACGAGTTAGAATCGATTTTTAAAATTTTTTTAACACATTTACGATATAAAAAATTGCAGTTAAAATATAATTTGAGAGAGCAAAGTTTCCCGTAGTTTTCGAAGTGGAAAAAAAACTACGGGAAAGTTTTTTAAAAAGGAAATATTACATATTGTTTGTAAATACGTCATTGTGTTCTCCCAACAATAAAGAATCGATCCTAAATCTTTAAAACAATCAATTATTTAATGAAAAAATTTGATTTAAAAAAAAACTAAGTCCGTTGCAGCAGACATACGACATCCTCTTAATACAATAAAAGATTGTTTGTTTTTAATAAAAGATTGATTGTTTTTATTATGGTTGTAATTATAAAATTATAATTTCGGTCGTACAAAATAAATTTATTTTTGAATAAATTTTACTAAACGCAGTTAAAATCTCCCATGTAAAAAGAACCCATGTAAAAAGAATCGTCTGATTTATCAATTTTTGATAAATTAATTGCATGTTTTAATAAAGTTATTTAAAATAACCCTAACTCCGTTACTCTAGACACGATGAATCCTCTTAATTTAAGAGTACATATTTAAATTTGAATTGTGATTCAATGAAAACTATTCAGAATATTTCATATCATAGTTTTTCTGACTTTTTCAGACATATTCAGAATTTTCTCTGATATACAAAAAAAAAAAAATAAATTAACAAAAATAATGTCTGTGAAAAACTCTGAAATGTCCTAATTTTAACAGATTTTCAGACTATTTTGAGAGATTTTTTATAAAATTTTCAGAGAAATATTTTCACCAGGGCTTATTTACACTTTAAACTTGGGACCTACAAATATAGCACTTAACGGATTTTCTAACTGATTAAAAAATGAAAAAATGATAAACCTTGATATTATTATTAAATACTCACATCAGATTGGCCTTAACAATCAGATTCAAGAAGGATATTAATCTTGATAAAAAATAAACTGCTTGTTGTTTCTTTAATTATCAAGCATAACCTCCACCCTTGTAGTTTTTTTCTATTTTATTTAACTTGAAATTATTCACTTTAATAAAATAAAAACTTAGCGTATTTCATGATAACAATCAAATTTTGATGGTAAATTATCGACAAAAAAGAATATGCTGAATACCGATAAAGATCGCTTGCTAGTGACTTTTTGTAAATTAGTTACTTTTGTTAGTTTCTATGAAATACCAATGATTTTTTTTCAGTTTCTAGTGATTGACGCCATGGACAACATAGGTAAGTAAATAATATATTAATAATTTAACATAATTTAAACCAGATATGATAAACATATGCATATGAAGCAATATGTTAGATTTTAATCATAATCAATAATTCTTTTCAGAAAATCACGACGTGATTCACCTCCTCCAGCAGGAGCTGAATGAGCTGCGACAGCAGCATCAGCAACAGCAACAGCAGATGCTGCTGTTGCAGCAATTACTACATGGACCACCACCTCAGCCGCCGCCTCAACCCGAGGCGGTGGAGGAAGAGAGAGCGGAGAGAGAGGAGAGAGAGCAGCCAGCAGCCGCGCAGGAGCAACCAGCCGCGCAGCGACCAGCTGCCGCAGAGCAGCCAGCAACCGCGCAGCGACCAGCTGCCGCGGAACAGCCAACAGCCGCGCAGCATCCAGTCATGAGGCCTTGTAAGTATTGAATTTTATTCTACTCTTTTTAAGGTAGAAAAAAAAATCCACAAAGTGACATACTAAGTATGAATAAAAATATTTCACTTCAATTATGTCACAAAACAATACATGATTATTATATAAAACAAATTTTTGACTTTATTTTTTTTAAAAAAATGATTATTCATTATAAGACGAATTGTTTAATTGAAGAAAAACTTAAATATTTATAAAAATAAAAAAGTGTTGAGTTCATAATCATATTAATATTAAAAAATTATTTAATTTTCTCTAATGATAAATAATCAGTTGTTTATAAACAATAAATTCAAAATTCGTTTTATAAAATAAACATGTATTGTTTTTGTGACATAATTAAAGTAAAATATTTTTATTAATCATACCTATTAACTACTTATTTACACTTTGAACTTGGAACCCTAAAAATACGTCACTTAGTGGATTTTCTACCTTAAAATGTAATGTGTAAAAGAAAGATAATAATTACATATGTATTAAATATTCTAACTTGTATTTTAAATTTTATGTAATTAAATTAAAATAAATATTTTTTATTTTTCAGATCGTAGAGCGAATGGTGGCAACCACCATAATCAAGGAGGACGAAATGGTAATTATTATTGTATTTTATTTTATATTTTATTTAACGAATCTCTTTTTTAAATACCAAATTTTGGCTAAATTTAAATTTTTCATTTATTCTTATGTGTAATGTTTGTTTTTATAAACATGATGATATAATATATTAATTTGGTGATTTCAGAATTATCTACCAATTTGTGTCCCGAGTTTTGTAAGTTTTATGTTTAAAAATAGTGGTACTTGCAAACAATGTATAATACCGTTAAATACGTAATAATATAACTTTATACGTGTACTTAGAATATCTGAATCAATTTTAATTTTTCATGTAATCTTTTATTAAGTTTATTTCACAACGTTTGTCCACGGAGATTACTTAATTTTGTGAGACAACTGAAAATAATGTTATATTTTTTTACTTAATCGTAAATGATTTTACCAAAGTTATTGATGAATTTTATTGTACATATCACATATCAATAAGTGATAACAATTGATAATTATATTTATTTTGTAATTTGTAATATTTTAAATAATTTAACTACGGTGATTACAGATTTAGGTTATAAATAATTGTGTAATCACCGTGGGTAAATTATTTAAAATATTACAAATTACAAAATAAATATAATTATTTTATTAATTATTATCACTTATTGATGTGTACAATAAAATTCATCAATAACATTGGTAAAATCATTTATTAAGTAAAAAAATATAGCATTATTTTCAGTCGTCTCACAAAATTCAGTAATCTCCGTGGACAAACGTTGTGAAATAAACTTAAAAGATTACATGAAAAATTAAAATTGATTCAGATATTCTAAGTACACATATAAAGTTACATTATTAGGTATTTTACGGTATTATAAATCGTTTGCAAGTACCAATATTATTTTTAAACGTAAAACTTACAAAACTCGGGACACAAATTGGTACATAATTATGAAATCACCTAATTAATATTATTAATGATATTTCAAGGGTTATATTATTAATTACATTTAATTTCATTTCAGAAAGAAGCCAAGACCGAGGAAGAGGATGGTGGAGAGGAGGTCGTGGAGGAAGGCGTGGAGGAGGATGGGGAGGAAGAAGTCGTGGAACAGGAGGGGGTAGAGGAAGTCGAGGAAGAGGAGGGGGTAGAGGAGGAGGCGCGGCCATATACAATTTTTATAATTAATTTTTTTTTAATCTTTTATTTTGTAAAAAATGTGTATTAAAAAAAAATAAATAAAAATGTGTAATGAAAAAAAAAAATATATCGTTAACAAATGATTTTTAAAGATGTATTTTTATGACCATAAAAATACATCTTTAATATATTAAACACAGACATAAATTAAAAAAATCAAATGATTTTTATTATAAATATAAAGTCTGATATCATTAAAATTAAAAATTGGTTTTATACTATTGGACACGCTATTTTGGATTATCAAATTTTGCATTAAAATTTGAAACCAGTGACCTCAAAAACTTCTATATCTAAAAATTTAAAAAATTTTAAATTTGGACTTGAAATTTTACGCTTTTTGAAAAATAATAAATCTTTACCCATTTTTCAATCCGGTTTTCGAGCGGGTCACAGTACAGCCTCTACCTTAGCCTTTATGTCTAATGAAATCCTATCAGGATATGATCAGAAAAAAGTTTCTGCCTTGATATTATTGGACTTCTCTAAAGCTTTCGATACCCTTAATCACGATACTCTTTTCTTAAAACTTCGGAAAATGAAAGTCTCTGAACGAACTATTTCTTGGTTCAAATCATATATTCGTGATCGTAAACAATGTACTTCCCTGCAAATTGATGGATGTTCGGTTAGATCCACTTATCGTGAGACTTTTTCAGGCGTTCCGCAAGGTTCTATACTAGGCCCTCTATTTTTTTTAATTTATGTTGCTGATATATTTGAGTTGAAATTACATGCTTTGATTAAAATGTTTGCAGATGATACACAAGTCCTCTATTCTTTTTCACCAAACGATGCTGAGTTGGCTATGTCGCACCTGAATGATGATCTCGCATTTATCGCCGAATGGTCTTCTACGAATGGTTTGATCTTAAATGATAAAAAGACAGTATTTTTACTTATAGATCCAACTAATCGACTGCAAAACTATGAAGACTTTAAACTCCATATTGGTCACAATCAAATAAAGCTAGTTCAATCACATAAAAATTTAGGACTTGTTGTAGATGGTGACTGGAACTTCAAATCTCATATTGCCTTGAAGAGTCAAGCTGCATACCTTCGTTTGCGCCAACTCTATCAATATCGTAAAATGTTACCAAATGCTACTAAAGTTATTTTGGTCTCTTCGCTAGTTCTTTCCTTACTAGATTATTGCGACTATGTTTATGGCCCATGCTTGGATTTTGAATCAACTAGGAGAGTCCAATTAATTCAAAACTCATGTATCAGGTTTTGCTTTAACATTAACAAACGTACACATATAACAGAATTTAGACAACGTTTAAATTGGTTAACAATGAAGCAAAGATGGATTTTCCATCTTTGCTTATTAGTTCGTAACGTGCTTGATAACTCATGTCCGTCTTATTTACGTGATCTATTGATACCGAGCATGCAATGTTGCTCCTATACCAATCGTTTTTCGAATACTTTAACCCCTTAGCTACCGCAGACGCGTATACACGTGCGCCAAAGTCGAAGGTGTATCCCCTCAGACGCGTATACGCGCATCCCAAAATCGACGCGGAGGACCCTCAGACGCATATACGCGCTAGTCTTGCGCGTATTCATGTCCGTTTGTGTACTACAGAAACTTATAATTAATTTATAAATAAATTATAGTTAATTATTTCTAAGTTAAGGAACATACACTTTATTAAATTTCAATATTGTACAATAGAAAAACAATTTTTTAACAATTTTTTGACCATCATTTCTGGAATAAAACATATTTGTAAACATATAACATTATTAAACTTTTTTATTCAACAATTTAGAAATTTTCTGTGGTGTGGTATATTTCGAAGCATGGTGTTACGCACAGAGCTGCGTCGCAATCTTTACACTGATATCGCGTTTCTTTTCTAACCTTTTTTTTGTTACACACCACACATCGTTTCATTGCACTACGTTTATTTAACGTACTAGGTATCAAGGATGGAAAACACCTTCTGTTTAATCGTAAAGGTGTTTCGATTCTTGATCTTCTACATGTAGAACTTCTATTACTGACTTGCAAACAATGTTTTTGAAGTAGTCCACGAATTATATCTTGTCTCATCGACAACAGAGTCTTAGTTTCAGCGTGTAGAGTATTATAAATGACTAGACTGTTATATGTAGTTCTATCAACTAAGAAAAAGAAGTACTTTTTGTACCATTTAATGCTTTTGCGCGTGGAAGGATACGTTTGAGTTGACTGATCCAAACGATCAACACCACCCATATTTGCATTGTATTTGACTACGATGTTTGGTTTTACTACTCTTTTACCAGTAGTATAGTCGATTTTAGTTGTCGGGACCAAAGTAGGATTATCGGTGGTTGTTAGCATTGTTACCAATCTTTTGTCCTTCCAAGCGCAAAATGCCATTGTTTCGTTATAACGAACTAACATCTCGCCCCTTTTCAGTTTCTTGGTAGCTTTTATTTCGTCATCTTGTGGCATGTGCTTTCTCTTTAGTCTTACAGTGCCGCAAGAATTAGTTCCCAATGCATGTAGTTTTTGAAATAGCAATGGTGATGTGTACCAGTTATCTAAATAAATGGTCCGGCCTTCGTTTAATAAATTCTTACATATTTCCAGTACAACATCACCAGACTTGCCATAAATACTATCATGATTGTGAATATTACTCTTGCCACAGTATATTTTGACATTATAAAGATAACCATTTTCAGAATCGCACAACTGGAAGGATTTAATTCCAAACCTAGCTCGTTTTGTCCGGATGAACTGTTTCCAAGAAAGGCGCCCTTTATGCAGCATCAAACTTTCGTCAACAACAATATTTTGGCCAGGTCGATATGCACTTTGGAATCTTTCAATCAGTAGTGTCAGCAATGGATTTATTTTGTGCAATTTCGAATCACTGACATCTTCCTTATCGGCATCACTGATAAATATTTTAATTATTTATTTATATAATAAACAATGTAATATATTTTTAATTAATTTCGGTTAAAAAAATATAAATTCAAACCTTGATGAAAAATGTAGGAAACGATGTATATTGGAAAACTTTTCACGAGTCATAATTTTTCTCACGAAAGTATTGTTGTACAAGTCATCTGTGGACCAGTACAATGAATATTTGGGATAATGAACATTACCCATATGCATTTGGATTGCCAAAAAGCAATAAATATCGTCTTCAGTAACTAAAAATGTTGGCTCGTCATTATCGTTCCATTCATCTTCCATTTTGGCGTAATAGTCGTTCGTTTCCCTCACAATCAAGTCGATAATTTTAGCGTCAAAAAAAAACTTGAAAATTTCAGATGGACTGCTTTGGTCACTGATTCCACTGTCCGGTTGAACACCGTAATTTTCATCGGTAAACAGAATGACTTTAGGATGAAAGCAGTCATTTTTATCAGCTTTTTTCCATTTACGCGATTTCCTTATTGCGCCAAGTCGTTTCGATAATGGAAGATCATCGTCCGATAAAATTTCTTCAGAACGAAGTTCCTCGTCACTATCACTACTTGATTCTATATATCGTTGTGGCATGTTGACGTTTCGATACAAACTAATCACAAGCTTTGGGTGAAAATATTCGAGCAATCTTTGCGAAAACACAAACAGAGTCAAAAGTAAATAGAAATAAAATTAAATTCCGATTAACATGAAACTTTAATCTGAATTATAGTAAAGATAAGAAATGAACATTACATTTAAAATATTCGTAAAAAATTAATAAACCTCTACTAGAATCACATTAATTAAGAATAATAATATTTATAAAATCCAAAATTGATAGAAAACATCAAATTCATTAGTGCCAAAATAGACGTGAATATGCGCCAGCATCGCGCGTATTCGCGTCTGAGGGGCCTCCGTGTCGTTTTCGGAATGCGCGTATACGCGTCTGAGGGTATACGTCGTCGACTTTGGCGCGCGTGTATACGCGTCTCAGGTAGCTAAGGGGTTAACTGTTACACAAAATATTTAAATTTATTACTTAAACGATTTCATATTTACTGAACTTCACTGATGATGGCTGACAAGGATTTGCACGTTCAGAAGATCAACAATCTGCAGTCTGTTGTCGTTTCGGCAAAGAATTTGATTTATAGCACCAGTTCACAAATGTATGAATATTTCTACACCGTATTTTAGATATAGAGATCAAATTATTAAAATATTTCGTTAAATTGCAGACGATGTGGTTTACCCCGTTACCAGTATTTTTTTTATATATTTTTCTGCATTTTACGGATTCTTATACTATGTGATCATAATCAGTAAAAAAATTATGATTTTAAGTCATGAAATGACTTAAAATTACTTTCAAAGTATGCGATCAAATTATTTTTTGTAACACGTGTACGGAAAGTAGCAATTTTTCTCCCTAAAGCGGAAAGTTGCGTAACGGGCGGAAACTAACAAATTTCCGCTCTTTGGAGAAAAATAAACTACTCTCCTTCTTATTAGTATGGCGGAAAATGTGAATACTATCCTTGAACTTGTTACAAAAAATCTCGTATGTACCAAAGACGGTTATTTGGCAATTAGTCTCGGGTGAATGCTACCCTCGGCTTCGCCTCGGGATGCAAAACACCCTCGACTGTTCTAATACAAAATAAAAACTTAACAAGGAAAAAACTTCAAAATCAAATAAATTTTAATTTTCATTATTTTTTAAAAATATATCGTGCATATTTTATGTAATTTGCTAGATGTATAATTTAATTTTTTCTAGATATAAGAAATCCGATTTCAAAATGAATAATTCGAAAAAATAGTGTATTGTAAAAATTTCATATAGAGGTTATGGTTTATTCTATAACTGAAAAATATTAGTGAATGTAGCTTAATAGTATTTATACATTTATGACACAAACACAAATGTACTCACATGATATG